>DF357573.1:76029-94331 GCA_000787875.1 Solanum virginianum
GTAGCTTGCGATCAATGAAGTGCGGGAAATCAAACTTTTGGCAGGTAAAATAATGGTAGAATCTAATAAGTACCTAGTAAATTTATCGAGGTGTGCAAAACCTGATCCATAGAAAGGTGGGGAAGTTGTTGCTTCCGTACTTGCGATGTTCAACTAAGAGAAAAGAAGTGCAACCAGATATAAAAAATATTTGAAAGTTATCTTCATAATTCAAACCAAAGAACTTTTCTCATAATACACCAATATATATAAATATAGCAGACAAACTGAATGATTGCAACTTTCAAATACTACATACGAATCACTAGTGTTACAGTTTCTAAGACGATTTCCAATATGTACATAGAACCTGACTCTAAGCTGCTTGCATCTGGAGATGATTACTCGCAACACGTTCTTCTTGTTTCATTGGTTGATCATCTGAATCCAGTTCTGGTTGATTAAGGTAGCGAACGAATTGAGTGAATGCAGGGAAATGTTCAGGAGAAAAGAAATCAGCACCCATTCTTTGATATGTGAACAAGCTCATTTCCTTTTCACCTGACAACTTCTTCTTTATCTGTTCGAAACCATTTGATGCATTTGCAATCATTGAGTTTTGCCCCAAGATTTCCACTCCGTGCTTTCTGCAGGATGATGTAATTTGAGCAACCAACAACTCTGGGCTTGAGAGAGATTCGTTTGGCTGGTGATTGTCTGAGAGATCCATTCCAGGCAAAATAATTTTACATGAATGCTTTGCGAACATCTCAACAACTTCTACATAACCATCTCTGTTGGCTGTGTTATAGAAACCGGCTGTTAGCTCGCTTGGATGGGATCGGGTTCTATACCAAGAGTGCACAAGGGGGACTTTGCCACAAATAGAGATTGGAACGTCATGGAATGTTTCAGAGGCAAGAGAAAGAAGTCGGCTTCCATGTGAAATAAGTTGCTTCGAGTACCAAGAAAGGAAAAAGGCACCATAAGTTGTCTCCCAAGATCCTTCATTCTCCTTGAAGAAGTTGCTTGTCATGGGTGGTTGATCATAACCAGGGGCATCGTGTGGACCACCCAATCCCCACAGAGGATTCCCATTGCTTTCAGCATACTGTTTGAGAGAACTCAGCATGTATTTATCATAACACTGGAATTCACCAGCTCCTTGATAATTGTTCATTTTGGATGGATTGTGATGAGAAGGATAGCGGAGCTCGCCTACTGGTCCAAGACCAATGGAAATGCCCTGAAAGATGACATAATGTACTAATGAGTTTTAACTTCTATACATTGAAAAGTAACTACCGTTGGATCAGTTTATGCAGAAAATAAAACACGTAACTTATCATATAATTAGTATTATCCAATGCAATAATAATGCCTGAAAACGTGAAAGTTAACCTGAACAATTCATACCGTAATTGTGGAGCCCATGAACGGGGAAAATGCAACCTTGAAGCTCTCACAGAACTCTTTGTATACTTGAACTGGAGTCTTTCCATCAAGGACAGGAACATCGGTAACAGCGAATGAAAGAGAATCTTTATAGTGTTGTCCTGATTGGTCTTTAAAGAAGATACTAGGATCAGATCCACCAATCTGAGAAACCCATTCTGGGAGCGGAATTTTCGCTTCCTCTGATGCATGGAAGCAAAGTGACACATGAAGCTTAAATCCCAACTTTTGGATCATTTCAGCAAGTGCAAGGTAGCCTGTCCAGTCATACTTTCCCTTGGTTTCCTTCTCAACAACTCCCCACCAGACTGGGAGTTCTATGCCGTCTACACCTAGCAATTTTAATGCTTTTAATCCAGCTGCAATTGCTCTAGCATGGTTTATCGTATTGGTACTTGAAACAGCGTCAAGTGGCAACCCAACAAATAGTTTCACGCCATCAGTCTGAAAGAGATTTCCAATAGAGCAAGACATGTCAATACAGCTATAAAACAGTGATTTAATAAGCAAAAGGTGCAAAAAAGCAATAAGGTCCATAGGTCTTGAAGCAAATAATTGACAAATGAAGCATACACGATTAAAGTGCACCATGAAATTTTCAAAATTAAAAGAATATCAAACATAAAAGAATCTAGTGCTATGATAATCAAATCACACTTAACATAACCAGTTTTAGCATCCAATAAACAATGATACCGGTATCAATACAACTTCTCATTGATGTCCCTAATTATTGAACAATTCAGGACATTTAAACTCATAGAATCATTCTCAGAGTTATCTTTAACTGCCTTTAGCTAAAGTTCTAAGAGACAAATGGGGCTCCTCTTAACTAAAATATATGCAAACAATGCAGACATTATGGTATATTAGAAGGCAACTCAATACTCCAGAATTTCTAACCAAGAAAACCATATTTATTGACCAAGGAAACAATTTAACCCAAGTTGGTTGTTGTTGACCAAGGAAACAATGTAACCCCAAGTTGCTTGATTACAATGATAAAAGAAAACCCACAAAAATACAATAAACATATCAATATTATAACAACAATAACAACAAAAACATAACCAATATGATCCCACAAGTGGAATCTTAGGAGGATGGGGTGTACGCAGACCCAACCCCTACCTTGTGAGAGGTAAGATGGTACCCCTATCTTGTGAGAGGTAAGGACTATATGTTGCCTTTATCCATCTTATATATGTTAACTTTATCGTATTTACGTACTATCATGTGTTTCTTCCTTTTTCTTTTCTTTTCCTTTACCCTCTCTACCTCTGGGATTCCACTGGTATATTGTTGTTGTTGCTGCTGCTTCTCTACAATAACATATCAATATGATCCCGAAAATTTAACCTGCTAAGGACTTCTCATTTTACATCCTACTTCTGTTCCTATCCTACACAGCAGGGGAAATACTTTGTGTATTGTAAGCCCTTTAAGTTTTTTGTTTTTACAATTTATAGATAAAAAGCCCCAAATTCTAAAGGGAAAGAAACAAGAGAACAAGCATATTCTTTGTGAACCTCAAATTCTAACCATAAAAAAGGAAATAAATAAATTATAAACAAGAAGATGTGGTAGCTTACCGGCTTAGGCTTTCTGTTATTCTTTTTTATGAGTGGTTGAGCTTGTTCACAAGCAGATGCTTTCAGAGTAAACGATTTTTCAGGCAATTTTATACATAATCTTGAATTTTTCAAAGAAGAGGGGATGTTTGAATAGAGATTCTTGGTAAAACTACAATACCGAACCTCTCTGCATCCCAAATTCACCTGAGAACTTCCCATTACTGAAACCTCCATAATTTTCCAGAAAAATCTCAAATTTATGATATGAATAGAAAAATTGTCAATTCCTGACAATCAGCAAAAAGGAGTTTCAGGTAATTTCTTGGAGCTACAAAAGAAATGCAGGTTCAATTGGATCTGGACCAGTTTGTTATTATATATATTTATATAGAAACAGCAAATTAGAAATAGAGAAACATGAACGCGCCACGTGTCGACTCTACAGTTAAAGAAAATTCAGCCGCATGTTTTCCTTTTTCTCTTTTTATTATTCGCATATTAGCAGCAACTTGCACAGCATTATTTTGAATAGACTGGTTTGAAATATTCCGTTTTATACGATATCATTTGAGTTAGTATGAATTTTATAGAAAAAATAATTTTAAAATTTATGATCTAAAATATTTATGTAATTGTAAATTATTTTTTTTTGGGTTAAATGAAAATTTTTAAAATATAATTATTTTTAATTATAATAAGATGAGATTATATTTGGAACAAACTAAAAAAGGAAATAGTGACGTATAAAATGACTACTTTAGCACAAAAATAATGTCGTTATAACTAAAATAATTTAATTTTAAAATTCACTAAATTACATAAATAATCTAAGAATTATTTCATATCATAAAATTTAAAACCAAGCCAAGTTAAAAAATATTAAATAAAATGAAATGGAGGAAGTATATTAAATTAATCAGTGCCACGTAAAATAAAATAATAATTTTTTAAAAATAGATGTATAAAATTCGAAAATAAAACGTGTGAGAGGAGAGGAGAAAGATGGATATTTTTGTGTGGATAAGAAAAGATGAATGGTGCATTGCTGACATGTCAACCCAAAATTTTCACTTTTCCATCCACTGTTCAATCTTAATAATTCAGAAAACATGTCTGACACGTTTCATGATCCAGTGGCTCTGCTGAGTCACTTCCATGCCAGCTTTCCTTATATTATTCAAACAAAGATTGAGTACATTGGCTGGCTGATTGGGGGTTTTGATTACTGACCATTAACAGTGCACTCTTTTATTATTTAGATGGGGATACTAGGTCACATAACATTTTTAAAAATAAATCAACAAGACCTTTGCTTGTACTAATTATACAAGCTAATTTTTGTCAAGAAAATTTAAATATTTTTATACTATATATCTTTTATATTTTCTGACAGTTATATACCATACGTAGAGGCAAAATCAGCCCAATACAACAAGGCACATCTTCAATTATTTGCTTGCCATGGACGTCTATGTTGTATGATTAATGCACTCAAGTGGAGTTATAATTAAACACCTAGCTCCTTTCACCAAATTATTAACAAACAACTACGCATATATATTATTATAATAACTTGAATTTGTGATGTGGCCAACATGAGACAAAGATCCGATTCCATATGGTTTCACATAATTTATTATTTTAGGTTGCAATAATATAAATCTACCGGTGATTTGCGTTTCATTAATCACCAAAAGTTTGCCCACCACTTGTAGTTATTGAAGTATAATATTTATTTGCCTCCAAGAATGGGTTGGCATATATATAGTGCTATTTCATGTTCATTGTCCATGAAAAATATTTCTGTTTATTTTCTTACCTTTTCCTGAATAAAAATGTCGATTGTCAGAATGAATGGGATACAGAGATAATATTCTAATGGTGTTATATATCATATCACATCCGTGGGATACAGAGATAATATTATGATGGTGTTATATATCATATCCATCTATTTATAACATTGCAAAAAGTGGAAATCAAATTATAATGACTCTGAAAGTCATTTTTGATAAAATTAATGTTTTACCCCAATCGATAGTAGCCCCGAGTCCTATTCGATTAGTTTTGAAAGTTAATTTTTGAAAATTTTGTGAGAAGTGGAGCTTTTGCTAAAGAATTGAATTTTGAAGGCTTATGTTGCTTAATTTTGAATTTTTGCAGTCATTTGGAGATTCGGATCTCAGAATGAAATTCTATCGATTTCATCAGTTCTGGAATGTGGAAATTGGTCTAGAAAAGTTGTCAAAATCAGTTTTGGAGTGGTTATGTGGATTTGAGTCCGAAGTTGAAAATTGAATTAAAGTTTGACTTAGCTTTGATATGTTGACCGTTGAAAATTGAGTTAAAATTTGATTTACCTTTAACTTTGGTCAACATTTATAGTCTGGGTGATCAGATTGGATTTTTAATAGTTCCATTGATTTCGAGAGGTAATTTTAACTCTAGAATGAATTTTGGTATAATTTTTAGGTGTTCTGATAGTGTTTCGATATTTTTAGTGTCTTAAGTTAATTTAGTTGCGACTAATCAAATTTTGGGTCAAGCAGACCTCGAATTCAATTTTCAACGATTCCACTGAGCCTAGAACATTGAATTTAGTAAGGTTACATATATAATTTGTATGTACGAGTTTTGGAACGAATCCGAAGGTTCATTTCGTGATTTGATCTCATGTTGTGTTTGCCGATATCTTTCACTAAAGCACTATGCTTTGTGTTCACGGCCCCTTATCTACGTTCATGCATCCATATTCGTGGCATACACCCTCCATTCACGAAAAGGGATTTCATGTTTGCATGTCAAGTAGGGTTGTACTCTGCATTTGTAGAGGTAGTGATCGCGTTCGTGGAGAGTAATAAATGCTTCAAGTAGTGTCTAATTTTAAGAGATGAATTTAAGTCATTTTCTTCATTTTTGGATTTTGGGAGCTCAATTTGGGCGATTTTCAAGTGATTTTCACAAGGATTGCATTGGTTAAGCTAATTTTAACTTATATCTTCGTTACCCATACATTATTTCTTGATTTTAACATCAAATTTAATGTTTTCAATTGGAGAAGTTGGAGTTTTTTTTATGACCTCGAATTTTTGACAACAATGGTGATTGTGGACTCATTTTAACTCCATTTCTGAAATGATTTTGCCATTAGTTTTCTAAAACCTTAAGAAATATTTTTATGCAAAAATTTTCAGATTTCAACCTAATTTTCTAGTATTGAATTTTTGGACCGTCTTATTCTTTTTCCTCAAATTTTATGATTTGGTGTTTTTAACTTCAAAATTAGATTGTGAAATATTAACTGACTAGATTTTAGCACTTTAGAGTATATTCGAAAGGAAAAAGTTCTGGTAATAGCGTGGTCACGATTTTTCGGCTAAAATAAGTGAATTTCTAACTCATAGATAAGAGTGTTGAACCTTATATTTTCTATTTGTGTGATTGGAGAGTTGGTTTGGGTGTATATATACTTCATGAAATGGATTAATGATGGAAAAATTGTTTGAGTATATATTTTAAGATGCTAAATTACAAAATTTGTCAACACCCCAAAATATTTACACTTTTGGGGTTTCATTTATATTTGTGTCATATTGAATATTATGTTTCTTTTATATATATTTAATTAAAAATTAAAAATTAAAAATTTTAATTGGAAGATGTCATAATTCATGTGGAAAGTTATATATTTTTTGTTTATTATTTTGGTGTAAAATACAAGTAATTAATGATAGAATGACATATATCAGACTATATATTTTTTTATGGTTTAACTTTTTTATTTTTGTATGTAGATATGATATATATTGGGTCAAAAAGTTATATATTAGTATCCGTTCATTATTTTTCTTGGGAAGAAGAGTAATGAATGCTTCAATAAATTGTGTCAAAGAATTTTTTTATTTTTGGTTTTATCTTCATCTATTTTTGTATGTACTAAGTTATATTAAATATTATATATATATAAAGTTGGGTTATTGGCCGATGGCTTGTACTATTAAACAAAAAAAGGTAAATGATTACCTGATATTGAGAGGACATTTTTGAACATTTATATTTCCAAAGTCGGCTGATTGAGACTTTTCATTTTCTTTTATTGAAACAATTTTGAGTTTTTCCATAGTCCTTCCATCTTCATTCTTCATTTTTTACTCTTCATCCTTTGTTTTTTAGTTTTTATAGTTGAACTAGACTTTTTGTTTTTTTGAAATTCTTTGTTTGTTCTTCTTCTATATTTTACTATATTTTTTCCTTGTGATCAGTCCGTCTGTCTTCTCTGTCATGACAATAGGTGGAGAGAAAACTCTTGTTAGGAAAAGTCCCAATTTAAATATAGATACTATTGATTTGGGTAGCACACCTATGAGATGCTCAAGACCGACATTCAGTCTTGATTTATTTACTCTATCTCTAGTACGTGATAAGGGTCAAGATGGAGGCAACCCCAGCGTCATTGTTCTAGAGTCGTTGCCAAAACAGAAAATCGAAGAAGGTGCGCCGATAACATTACAGGGAAAAGGAAAAAAGAAAGTTGATTTAGCCAAGGAAACTCCGCCTACAGTACGGGACAAGTCTAAAGATGGACGAAACTCTAGTGTCGTGGTTGTAGAGTCCTCGAAAAAAAATCGGAGAAGGTGCAGCGATATCATTAAAGAGAAAACGAAAAGAGAAAGTTGATTTACCCGAGGATAGTATTTTCGAAGATGAATTACCAATTATGAAAAGATTTTGGTTGAACCAACATTCAAATTTCGCAAATGTGAAAGGGAAGGTATACCTATTTTTTTTGGTTGAAAATTATATTATGCTACATATCTTCAAGTTTTTTTTTCTAAGATCACATGTATAGTTGTCATTTTTTTTAGTCTCGAAGTGTTCCATCTTCCAAGGTTGATAATGGTGAAGGCTAAGAAGGTCAGGAAGAAAAATTCGAACAAAACTTCAAAAGTATGTAATTTTCCTTTTTTCGTTTTTAAGCTTCTTTTATTTTCTTTTTATATTGACATACAAAATATATATTTTTTATTTTTATTTCAATGTTTATGTTATTTTTTGGTGTTTGATTTTATGTATATACTGGTGATTTTCGTTAATGTTTAGATGTTATATGCCACTTGAAAGCTGATATATAAGTTTGGTTGTTTTATTTTTTCTTCACCTTATGTCAGTTTTTTTTTTATGTTATTTTGGTGCTATAACCTGATTTTTTTGTGTTAATTTTGTGTAATATTATGTTAGCAATTTGGCTTATTAGATAGTTATTTTGTTTGTTGCAATTTTTTTTGGTTCATTTTCATGCTCTTGAAATTTTGAAGTAGTAATTATTGTTTGGTAAGTTATTTAAAGCATTGGATATTGATTTTGAAGGTGCTGGGCTATTTATTTTTTCTATTGGCATATATAATGGCATTAAGTTTGTCATGGTGAGGTCATTGTTGTATGGGTAGGATCTTTTTTGCTGATCAGTATGGTTTGTATTTGAAAATATGACAAATATTCATCGATTTTTAAAGATGGTGATATTGTTGCTTAATCTTCTTTCTTAGTGATATTTTACTAGTATATTTTTTTTAAAAAAATGGGATCTATAGGTTTCTTTTTAGATGGTGTATATCTTTGTTTTCGCTTCTATCAACTCTACCAGCGGTAATTTATGGTGTTATAGTTGACATAATCTTTGTTTTTTCGTTTTGAGTTTAGCTGACATAATCTTTGTTTACTAGTATATTTTATGTTTTATGAATGTCAACGACTTGGTGTTGTAGTTGTGAGATTGTTGGTTAACATTATTTGTCTGGTATTTTTTTTTTTTGCCTTCATTTTCATATTTTTCATCAGTTCTTTGAGATTTAGTTATTCCCTTTTATGTTTGTGAATGACTTATTTTTTTATTCATAAAATAATAAATCCTTGTTTTTATCGTCGTAGTTAAGTAATATCAAATTTGTCAAGTCCTCCTATCTGTGCTGTTGAAGTTTATTTTTTGAGAAATTTATGGTGTTATAGTTGCCCACATCCTTATCATTTGACTTTAGTTGTTTATAATTTTATCTAGTTTGATCAATGTTAACAAGTTGGTCTTGCAATTGTTGCTCAACATCATTTATTTGATATTTTTCTTAATAAGTGTTTTGGAGTATAATATTTGCAGTACTTGCTGTGTAGATAGTGTATTTCTTTGTGTCATTTTTATTTTTTTTCTAGTATTATCTTTGGTATAAAACATGTTAACTAGTTTGTATAAAACATGTTCAATAGTTTGTTTCTAGTCTTTCATAGTATTAATTGTGCAAGTTAAAAAAAAATTATATTTTTAGGGGTTAGTTTGTCGCTTTTATGTCCGTGAATGCATACTTTTTAATCAATGTAACAAGTTGGTCTTGCAATTGTTGCTCAACAACATTTATTTGGTATTTTTCTTAATAAGCGTTTTGGAGTATAATATTTGCAATACTTGCTGTGTAGATGGTGTATTTCTTTGTCTCATTTTTTATTTTTTCCTAGTGATATCATTGGTATAGAACATGTTAACTAGTTTTGTATAAAATATGTTCAATAGTTTGTTTATATTCTTTCATAGTATTAATTCTGCAAGTTTAAAAAAAATTATAGTTTTAGGGGTTAGTTTATATTTTTTTATGTCTGTGAATGCACAATTTTTTTACAAATTTTTCTTCTAAATGCTATAAACTATTGTTTTTACCACACTACTGAAGTTATACTATATGTGTTTAATGGCGATATGTCTACTTTGTTGTTTATTTGTAGGTATTTTAGGAGAAATCAAAAAATTCTAGATGGCTTAACTACATAAATTTCAAGGCCATTGGTGAGATATCCAAGCATTTGAAAAAATTGGACTTGCTTGATCTGTTCAAGCAGTCCCCTTTTGGTTCATATGTCACTTGGTTCTGAAGGAGGTAGCCAGTGATCAGAAGGAGATGTTCACATTTAGGTTGAATGGGTCTGTCCTATATTTTGGCATTGCTAAATTTAAGATGGTGACTGATTTCAAATATGGGATCTTGGATGAGTTTGTGTATGAAGTTGTTGGGCCCTCAAACTCATGAAGAAGTATTTTCCTAACAACAAAGATAGAGGTGTTCGAAAGGATGATTTTATCAGTCTTTAAAGATGAATCAGTAATTGAGGCAGGTGATGTCTTTTATATGATTATCCTATATTGCATCAGTACGTTTATACTTGCATCCCCACCCCACAATACATATGTTCCTGAAGATCATTTTTTATTGGTGGAATTGGGAAAGTATGTTAATTATCCATGGGGTTACTTGTATTTTCTTGATCTGAGGATTGTGTCACTAAACAGTTTGCTGTGGACCCTGATAGGGTGTTGTTATCTGGATTCCCTTTGGCCCTTCAATTATGGTTTTACGAATATTGCAATCAAGTTGACAGGTCGGTTGCTATTCGTGAATTTCATCAAACGAGGTGGATGTTCAACTGAAAAATTTTGAAGAGAAAAATATATTTTGATCACTTCAAAAGTAGGATGTTCCGTGAATCAGGGAACCAGGTTATTTTTTTTAACTTTACATATTTTTTATTGCAATCATCTGATTGTTTTTTCTTTATGTTTACTAGTACAAGTTCAAGAACATGTCATTTACCCCTGTGGAGCTATCCGTTATTAGGGCAGAAAAGCTGGTGGTCCGTCGTGCCATTGAAGTTACCAGAAATGAGCAGCAACCCATTCCTAATAATTATTCGGAAGAAAATGTTAGTGTCACAATCCAAAATGATCTGTGAGTGGCACCCACACCTAACCTCCTAAGTGGGCGAACCAATGATACAAATCCCAACCAATATTAGCTATTCAACATATAAAATATAATATTAATGCGAAAGTTCAACTAATAAAAGTAAAAATAACAAAAACTATAATTCCTATTACACAATATTTCCCAAAACCTGAAAGTCATCACATCAAGGACACTAATTTCAAAATACCAAATCTAAAAATATCAACACCAAAATAAATGAATAAAATAGTTGATGTACAAAAGGTAAGGACACTATTCAATGGCCAAGAGATTCTAACATGAACTAGGAGGATAGCTCACCCTAGAATCTAATGCGCTGACGACTAGCTAGAGCTAAGGGTGAGTCAAAATCGATGGAACACTCGATGCACTCCACAAAAGAAAAACAAAGAAAATACAAGTAGAAGTCAGTACGAGCCACGTATACTAAGTAGGTATCATCGACCGACTCCAAATAGAAATAAATATGCATAAAATAATAGCAGAAATCAACAATAACACAAAACAAATGACAACAATAAGAAACAAATACAAAACTAATCAACGATATCAATAATACACATGAGAACTCAAGCCTCCACATCACACTTCTTTTGGGGAGATAGGTTCTTTGAAATTGAGTATATTAAATTATTTTAACATGTTTTCCTTTATTATGATCCTATAATATATGCATCGGAACGTGACACCCGATCCTATATATATATATATATGTCGGAACGTGACACCCGATTCAATATATATAATTCATTATTCTTTATTATTACTTCTCACTTCATTGCCAATGTTTCATCAAGCCTTCTTTATTCAAGGTATCACTTTGAGAGATCAAGTTCAAGATTATATATGAGTTTCATGGTCTTTGAATTGCGGACCAATCACAACAATATATCAATCAACCAAACCACAACAATTAAGTGCATAGAAAATATCACAACTTTATTCAATGACTATCAATCACTATTAAGAGTCTCTCTATTAGATAGAACAAACCATAACCTACCTCGAACGGAAGAATCAAAGCCAAGCTAATTCACCATTGCTCTTTCCTTCCTCAATGGCCCAAAACCTTGTGAATCTATCAAATATGTAATATTCATAAGTAAATGAGTCCGTAGACACGCATATTCTTATATATCTAGCCTAGACAAACTCATCTAATTCTAAAGTTAATTTCCTAAATCTCAAACCTAGGGTTAAGTCTTAATTCCTCAAAATGACATAACTTTAAAGATATTAATATAATATAATATAATATATCTAATATTTAATTACCTATATTAATATACAAAACTTAAATCATAATGTGATAACTAAAAGAATAAGATAAAAGAAAACTTAATTGAAAATTAAACCTAGAACCTGCACGAAGAATGAAAGGAAATAAAATAATACAAGACTCTACTCTAATAGTGCATGATACTAAATTACCACTAATTCCTTATCTATTTATACCCAATGATTGAGCCATCATTGTTATGGTCATTAACTCTCAAATCAACCACACTTCCACCACTATATTTTTCTCCCTTAACCTTTAAAGACAATTTCCAACAATTATTGCTCATAGGAATTAAAGTTTGATGGAATTTCTTACTTGAAAACATACGTCGTCAGTTTCTTCTTTGCTTTATTCCATGCCGCACCTAGGTTTTGCTCAACCCTTCTGTTCTTTTTTTTAATCATTTTATCTATGTGTTAAAAGTAATAAATTTTACTAACTTATTTTAATTAATATAGAATATGTGGTATAGGATTTTAATCAAATTATCATTTTAGTCCACAAATTAAATTAGTTACTTAAAATTATCCTTAACTAAATAACAAAAGTTATCAATAGTCCAAAATACCCATTAAAAATTTACTAAATAAATTATTTATAAAATAAAAGACTCTAGTACTCAAAACGGACTAATGGATCGTTACATTAGATACCAATGTACCCACCGTTCATCTTCGAACGGTCAAAAGAAGAAGGAGAAAAAATAACAGACGTTACCAAAAGTTTGAGTTATAATCTTCTAAAGTCAGTGTCCATCTCTCCATTTAATCCCTTCCTTAAAATTATCCATCAAGATCAACTACTAACTACTAAAACCTGAACTTTTGAATCTAATTTTGATAGATTTACAATCAAAAATATTTTTCAAGTCACAGACTAACTTATGAACTCAATCAGAAACAAACCACTCGATCATAACGCACCCATTTGAACAAATTTTTTTTTCCTCACATAATCATGATAAAGTCCGATTATAATTGGAAATTAAACTCGAACCAACAACCCCTCACTCCTAATGCAAAAACCATCACACAATCTTGTCAAGATCCCATTCTTACAATCAACTCTTCTCATAAGCTTAAGTTATAAAATGTGATCTTACTCATCATAGAAAATTGATTTTTTTTTCTCTAACTCAACAAAGGAAATGATCAAGCAACCAGTTAGCAAGCGATAAATTCAAACATATAAAATCTCTAAAAACACTATAAAAATTAATATATCAATAGCAGTGACTGTAAACAACCGTTAAGAGCGATAGAGCTAGACTCAACAAGCCCCACATTCAATCATATATAGCCAGAACATGGCCTCAATAATGAGATGAATATTAAGACTGACTAACAACTATAACTAAGTATTCATGGTAGCTCTTCTATAAATTTTTATGATCAAGATGATCCTTGTAGAATTACTGAAAAACTTCAATTACTCTAAAGTAACATCTATCCCGTCATATCTAGAATGATTGAGTCTCCACAAACACCTTACTTTACCAAGAGAGCATCACAATAGTATGTGTGATCTCCACAATCATTCCAAACGACATGCGCCAACTTCTGTATGCTCTTTCACCCAACACCCCCGCAATGAAAAATAAATTTTGAAATACCAATTACACCCTTCTCAATACTGATAACTAAGAGATACTGCAAGGGCAGAAATGTACTTCCACATCCCAGAAACTATGGTCCAAAACCACAGCAAGTACAACCAAAAGCTTCTAATTTTATTTTTCTCGACCAACAAGCATACTATATATATATATATATATATATATATATATATAGGCATATGTATAGGGAGTTCAAACCATCAAGACTTTATAAGCCTATTTTAGCCAGAAATCAAAACTTTCACAAATATATATATCTAAGATTTTTCAAGAATCAAGATTGGAAAATGAGTTCAACAAGCCGACCATGGGTTATCGCAGTGAGTTTGGGAGTAGTAAGGCACTAAAAGATCAAGGAGTATGCAGGTGGGATTACACAATTAGATCCGTGAAGCAGCACGTAAAGAACAATATATGGTCATATTCACTATGAAGAACTTGAATTCTAACTCCAATCATATAACTCAATCCCCTTATCTGTCAATATTAACTCATACCATGAAGATCTTTATGAATTCATGTATCTTAACCTATTATTGATCACCTCTTTATCGATTTTACCATATCCTTAATAAAAACTTCAATGTACTAATATCATACTCAAGATCACAAAAAGAACTTATCACTACATTCAAACCCATATGTATAGATTTTTTTCCCCAAATATTACCCAACAGTTTTCTAATCCAGATCAATGATACATAAATTATTACTATAATTAAAATTGGATAAGTAGAACCATGTATCGCTAAATTAAATTCTACAATCTCTCGAAAGATACATCTTCGACCTTTACCATCAGAGTGAATGTCTTTGTTCTTGTATCTTTCTGAAGGCTAACCAACATCTCACTAATTTTATTCATTTCCTCTTTTTAATTCTATTCGAACAGTGTCTTAACACATCCTACATCTTTTCATTCAATTATATTACTCATCAACTAGTAGTAATTCATAATTTTAAAGATCCACAAGTCATTATTACCATATCGAATTCATTTAACTAAAAATCTTTATCATATGATTGCATCCCTATCACAATCTATCACGAATTCTTATTATCATTATGCTCAGTAGTCATTGTCATCATCTTGAAGCCAACCTTATCATCGACATGATATTTTATACCAATAGAGCTCAATAGACTAACCCAATTTTTATATGTACTCTCCTATTAAAATCCTCTATTGTCTTCCCCCAAGTTACTCGTTAGGACTCTATTTAACCATAAGCGTATAATTCTAATATTGATCCACTACATTAGAGCTTATTATGAAATCACCAATTCTCTTTTTTTTAGATACATTTTACCACTTATCTATTAGTTATACCAAAGATCTACCAGTTTAACTCTCTTATATTTTTATTAGCATCTTCCTATACTTGTTGTTCTTCCTGGCATAATAGTCACTTCCCATGACTCTTATTATCTAACATCTTCCTTTTTAGTCTACTAACACTCATCGTCTATATTCACAAACATCTAACTGAAGAAAACTTGGGCTATAATGGGAGGCTCCTCATTATGTATAGCTAACCCCCTTTGACCCAATTCTTAAGGGTAATAAAGAATGGTTACATCAGTCCACTCCACGTTGACAACTCGTATATACTATCTAGGTACCCACAGTAATCATAAACTTAAAGTTGTCATGACCCAAGCCTAGGGCCTAGAAGGGACACGACGAATGGAGAATTCAAAGGAATCCCAAGTAAGCCTCTTAACTTATCATCACACATCATTGGTCGCGGAAGCATATAAAAGACAGAAAGGGTAAGAATAGGGGCTAAGGGAAAGCTTGCATAACCTCCTAATCGAGAGATAAAGAGTCAAAGCTCATATCATAAATACATAATATGTCCAACAAACACCTATAATAGTTAGATAATAGCAGGGGCCAAGACAAAGCAACCAGACCCACCCTCATAGTCAAAATAGAAAATAGAGAAGAGTGTCTCAGTAGATAATAAGAGAAACATAGACTAAGGACCCCGAAGTAAAGGACTCACCAACAAGCTCTAGTAGTACCAATCTAGCCATGTGGAGAAGGAGGATGATCAACTTGGGCACCGATTCCTACATGGTGATATCATGTAGACAAGAGTATACGTTAGTACGTTTGAATGTACTAAATATGTAGGATGCAATGCAACAAGAGATAGGCGTTATAATTAAAATGCATAGCAATGCATATCAATAAGCAATAGGCATAATATAACAACATGTAATGTATGATCAATGCATAAGTAAAACATGCTCAAATAACTCATGCTCTTATAGGATATCATATGTGTAGAAGAGACCAAGCTAGATATCGAAAGTACAAACCCCTTGGTTGGTTGATGATGGTCTCACCCCATCATCCTGGTGGTGTGGTACAAACCTCTCGCGAGGTTGATGATAATTTCACATTATCACCCTGGTGGCGGAGTACAAACCCATCACATGGTTGATGAGTACAAACCCCTACCTCGGTGAAGTACAAACCCCTCACATGGTTGATGATAATTTCACCTTATCACCCTAGTGGCGAAGTACAAACCTCTCACATGGTTGATGAGTACAAATTCGTACCTCGGTTATCAAGGTACAAACCCCTCGACAAGGTTACCCAAGCTCTTAGTCCCCCCGAATTGGGTACGGTCTAATGCGACACTTTATATAGATTATATCATATACATAAACTCCTTTCATCATCATAACATCAATCATATCATATCTCATACTTTGAACCTTCAATTCCTCAAGAAACCACATCCGGACATTTTATCAAATACTTAGAGAGTGGGTAATGCTAGTATAAAACTATGAAATATAAAGATGAAATCATGCAAGAAAATCCATTATAAAACCATCAATCAACACCTTGCAACACCCTCAAGCAACATATATCAAAACCCTTCATCAAATCTTACAATATATTCAAGATTTATGGCTCAAAACATAGCAAAACAGTCTCAACTTTACATAGCTTTTAACATAGTTCATAGACATGTTCATACTAGTAAACCCAATTGTAAAATCAACTTTAAATCATGCAATTTGGGTAAAAAGCAGATTAGGGGACCATGAGCGGAAGGACCCAATGGCTAAAACTGACATACCTTAGCTTTGAGGAAGCTCTTGACGAAGATTGAAAATGAAGGTTTGAAGCTTGAAGGAAATCCTTAATATCGGATAAGAGTTTTGAGACTTGAATTTGGGAGTGAAAAATATGGCTAAGTATTTGAGAGGATATTGGGAATATTTTGGATTATATGAGGGTCAAATATGCTAAGTATAGGTAAAAAAATGTTTGACAACACTTAGGCCTAAGACCCAAAAGCCTTGGACCGAGATAAAAATTACTAGCAACAAAATACACAGGTCCACATCTGGTCCACGATATAGACCTGTCGCGGAGGTAAAATTAATACATGTCTGTGACAGTTGCATGTCGCGACACTGTCACGGATTGGTTCTAGATACGAAAAATTATGAAAAATAAAATAGCTAATTGTTTGCTCTTAAATTGGGGTTAGACCCTTTTCCCCCTAATTTTGACCCTCTGAATAAGAATATGAAGTCAAATTTTCGATATCACGCATGAATTTTGAGATATATGGAATTCAAAATACCAGGCATTTCAGGGCATATTTTCGGGCACTTTTTGGGGTCTTTTCAATATCTCCCCTTTGGGAACATTCGTCCTCGAATGTAAAAGAAACGTATATGACAAGAGTGATCATAGACAAATCAACCCCAACAAGAATGCAACATTACATTTAAAACACCATTTTCAAAATCTCATCATGAGTGTAAAATCATCTCAAATTTGCCAACTTGAACATGAATACTTATGAATGACATAGGGGCAGAAATATAAGACTTGAACTCACATAGGGGCCAACATATGTGTAAAATCACCATAACTTGCCAACTTAGGCATGAATGCATATGAATGACATAGGGGCTGAAACATAAGAATCAAAATCACATAGGGGCATTAGAATTAGTACCTTAGGCTTGAGTGGAGTGGAAAAGATAAGGATACTGCTTTTGCATGTCCGCTTCGGCCTCCCATGTAGCACTTTCAACTTGCTGGTTCCTCCAAAGGACTTTAATGGATGTCACCTCCTTGTTCCTCAATCTCTTCACTTGCCTATCCAACATCTGAACCGGAACCTCCTCATGGGTCAAGTAATCCTCAACAACACCCATAACATCTAGAGGCACAATAGCATTAGGATCACCAACACATTTTCTCAACATAGAGACATGGAACATCGGATGAACCAAACTCATATCACTAAACAACTTTAACTCATGAACTACCTTGCCAACCCTTCTTAAGAGCTCATAAGGACCAACATACCTTAGGGTCAACTTGCCCTTCTTACCAAAATGGACTACACCCTTCATGGGTGACACCTTCAAATAAGCTCAATCACCAACTTGGAATTCAAGATCCCTTCTCCTCATATCGGCATAGGACTTTTGGTGACTTTGGACCATCTTCAATCTCTCCCTAATTATTCTAACCTTCTTAAGAGCTTCTATAACCAAATCTGGTCCCAACAAAGCCATCTCACCAACTTCAAACCACCCAACCGGTGATCTACAACGTCTACCAT
>DF357573.1:96106-122128 GCA_000787875.1 Solanum virginianum
GAGAACCCATTTACAAACCTTCTATAATAACCCGCTAGGCCCAAGAAACTCTTAATATCCGATGGGGTCAAAGGTCTAGGCCAATTTCTAATCACATCGGTCTTCTTAGGATCCACCTTACTACCATCCCCCAACACCATATGACCCAAGAATGCAACCTCCTTCAATCAAAATTCACACTTGTCATATTTGGCATACAATTTCTCCTCTCTCAATCTTTGTAACACAATCCCTAAATGCCCCATATGCTCCTCCCTACTATGTGAATGGATCAATATATCATCAATGAAGATCACTACAAAGGAATCAAGATAAGGTTTGAATACCCTATTAATTAGGTACATAAAGATGGTCGGTGCATTGGTCAACCCAAAAGATATCTCAACAAACTCATAATGCTTATATCTAGTCCGGAAGGCCATCTTGGAAATATCACACTCCCTCACCCTCACTTGTTGATACCCGGACCGAAGATCAATCATAGAAAAAAAGCTAGCCCCTTGCAATTGGTTAAACAAATCATCAATCCTTGAAAGAGGATATCTATTCTTTATGGTGACCCTATTGAGTTGTCGGTAGTCAATGCTTATTCTAAGTGACCCATTTTTCTTCTTTACAAACAACACCGGTGCACCCCAAAGAGATTGGCTAGGCCTAATAGAGCCATTCTCCAATAAATACTTCAATTGTTCCTTAAACTCCTTCAATTTTGCTGGGGCCATACGGTAAGGGAGAATAGAAATGGGTTGAGTATCAGGAAGGAGATCTATGCCAAAATCTATCTCCCTTTCGGAAGGGATACCGGGAAGGTTATTTGGGAAGATATCAAGGAACTCTTTTACAACCAGAACCAACTCTATGGGAAGGACTTTGGACTCCACATCCCTAACCCTCATAAGATAGTAAAGGCACCCCTTAGAGATCAACTTACAGGCTTTAATGCAAGAGATGAACCTACTCTTGACCACCATATCTTGACTTTCTCACTCAAGGACGAGTTTATTTGGGAATTAAAATTTGACCCTGGGATCAACTTATGGGATTTAATACAAGAGATGAACCTACCCTTGACCACCACATCTTGACTTTCCCACTCAAGGATAGGTTCATTTAGGAATTAGAATTTGACCATACGGGTTCTACAACCAATAGAAGCATAGTAGGCATGCAACCAATCCATCCCAAGAATGACATCAAAATAAACCATGTCTTATTCAACAAGATCACAAGGCAACAACTTATGCAAAATGCAAATAGGACAACTTCTATAAACTTTCCTAGTAATAATAGAGGCACCAATAGGAGTGGACGCTTCATATGACTCATGTAACAACTCGGCGTCAACATGGAACTTTTTAGAAACAAAAGGGATAACAAAGGAAAGAGTGGCACCCGAATTAATCAAAGCATATACATCGAAGTCAAAGATTTTCAACATACCGGTAACAACATCAGGAACCTCACCAACCCCTTGCCTCCCATGTAATGCATAAAATCAGTTATGCCTTGGGACACCACCTTGAGGACGACATCTACCCAATAAGACTGCATTTGCACCCCGACCTTTGTCACGGTTTCTTGGATAATCCACCTTCTTATGACCAGGTTCCTACATTCAAAGCATGCATTAGAACCTTTCAAACATGGGCCTCCATGGCTCCTTCCACATTTACGGCACACATCAATAGGAGCCTCACTACCAACACCTTGAGGCCTAGGGAAGTCATTGGCAAACCCCCTATTAGTAGCATGAGAAGACCCTTGGCCTTGACAAAATCTAGCATCCTTTTGGAATTTACCCTCAAATCGGGCCCTCTTGGCCTCATTCCCCCTTCTCTTCCTCCATTTGCTTGGCATAAGTCATTAACTGCCCTTGGCCTTGACGAAATTTAGCACCCTTTTGGAATTCACCCTCAAAACGGGCCCTCTTGCCTCTTTCCCCTTCTCTTCCTCAGTTTCTCCTCCTCTATTTTCTAGGCATTCTTCAGTTACCAAGATGGAGATCCCCATCACGAACTTATTCATCCTAGATCTAGGATCGGCCACCAAATGAGGAGCATACTTTGAATGTTAATTAAACTTGAGGGCATACTCTCTCACGCTCATAGCACCTTGTTTCAAGTTCATGAACTCGACTAACTTAGTTTTCCTAAGCTCAAGAGGGAAAAATCGATTAAGGAAAGTCAATTTGTATTCCTCCCAAAGCACCAGATTACTGATTCCCTTTGCACCCTTCCATTGATCATACCATATTTGGACTATCCCTTTGAATTGGTACGCCGCTAACTCCATCTTTTCATTTGGCCCAACACGTATGATATTTAAAATCTTATAGACCTCATCAATGAACTCATGTGAATTTTCATCTACCTTTGACCCATAGAACACCGGAGGATTCATCCTCATGAAGTCCCTTACCTTAGCTCCTAGGGTAGTAGCATAAGGGGCTTGAGCCTCTTGATTGACTTGGTTGGCCACAACTTGGGCAAGCATAGTGAAAGCATCCTAGAGCTCACCATTGGTAGGTTGCTCCTCGGGAATTTGGGCCCTTCTTCCTCTAGTGTTTGGCATAATCTAGCATAGTAAAGAATAATCGTTAGGGGGGAAATACTTATCACAACTCTATAGCATGACTTAGAACATGAAGAAGGGACACATTTCCAAAAATATCTCATAGCCTCCTATTCATAGTCATAGCGCGCTTCATAACCATGAATAGGACTCTAATCGATGCAGTGTGTTGGACTCCGAGGATCTATCAACCTAGTGCTCTGATACTAAGTTTGTCATAACCCAAGCCTAGGGCTTAGACGGGACACAACAAATAAGGAACCCCAAGCAAGTCTCTTAACTTATCATCACACATCATTGGTTGCAAAAGCATATAAAAGACATAAAGAGTAAGAATTGGGGAAAAGGGACTAAGGAAAAACTTGCATAACCTCCTAATCGAGAGACAAAGAGTCAAAGCTAATATCATAAATACATAATATGTCCAACAAACACCTCTAATACTTAGATAATACTTAAGAGTACAACATTTAATTTGAGCAAAAATATCATAAATACATAATATGTCCAACAAACACCTCTAATACTTAGATAAGAGTGGGAACCAAGACAAAGCAACCGGGCTCACCCTCATAGTATAAATAGAAAATAGCGAAGAGTGTCTCAATACATAATAAGAGAAATATAGACTAAGGTCCCAAAGTGGAGGACTCACCAACAAGCTTGAGTAGTACTGATCTAGCCATGTGGAGGAGAAGAATGATCAATTTGGGCTCCAGTTCCTACATGGTGATATCATGTAGGCAAGAGTATGTATTAGTAAGTTTGAATATACTAAGTATGTAGGATGCAATGCAACAAGAAATAGGCATCATAATCAAAATGCATAGCAATAGGCAATAGGCAGAATATAAAAACATTGTGTGTATGATCAATGCATAAGTAAAACATGCTTAAGTAACTCATGCATGCTTATGTTTAGTCATAGTATAACAACATGACATGTATGATCAATGCATGAGTAAAATATGCTCAAGTAACTCATGCCAAAATAGGATATCATATGTGTAGCAGAGACCAAGCTAGATTTCCAAAGTACAAACTCCTTGGTTGGTTGATGATGGTCTCACCCCATCACCTTGGTGGTATGGTACAAACCCCTCACATGATTGATGATAATTTCACCTTATCACCCCAGTGGCGAAGTACAAATCTCTCACATGGTTGATGATAATTTCACCTTATCACCCTAGCGATGAAGTAAAAACCCCTTACATAGTTGATGAGTACAAATCCCCACCTCAATTATCAAGGTACAAACCCCTCGACAAAGTTATCCGAGCTCTTAGTCCCCCCGGATCGAGCATGATCTAATGCGACACTTTATATCATATATATAAGCTCATTTCATCATCATAACATCAATCATATCATATCTCATGCTTTGGACCTTCAATTCCTGAAGAAACCACATCCGTACCTTTTATCAAAAACTTAGAGGGTGGATAATGCTAGTATAAAACCATGAAATGTAGAGATGAAATCATGCAAGAAAATCCATTATAAAACCATCAATCAACACCTTGCAACACCCTTAAGCAACATACATCAAAACCCTCATCAAATCCTACAATACATTTAGGATTTATGGCTCAAAACATAGCAAAACAGTCACAACTTTACATTGCTTTAACATAGTTCATAGACATTTTCATACTAGTAAACCCAATTATAAAATCAACTTTAAATCATACAAATTGAGTAAAAAGAAGATTAGGGCACCATGGGCGGAAGAACACAATGGCTAAAACCTACATACCTTAGCTTTAAGGAAGCTCTTGATGAAGATTGAAAATAGAGGCTTGAAGCTTGAAGGAAATACTTAATTCCGGATGAGGGTTTTGAGACTTGAATTTGAGAATGAAATATATGGCTAAGTGTTTGAGAGGATATTGGGGAATATTTAAGATGATATGAGGATGAAATATCACTAAGTATAGGTAAAAACACGTTTGGGAACACTTAGGCCCAAGACCCAAAAGCCTTGGACCGAGATAAAAATCACTAGCAAAAAAATACACAGGTCCACAACTGCAGACCAGTCAAAGAGGAAAAATTAATACATGTCCGCGACAACTGCGCACCACGGCACTGTCACAGATCGATTCTAGATAAGAAAAATTATAAAAAAATAAAATTGCTAATCGTTTACTCTTAAATCAGTTTAGACCCTTTTCCCCCTAATTTTGACCCCTAAACAAAAATATGAAGTAGGATTTTCAATATCGTGTACGGATTTTGAGATATATGAAATTTAAAATTGTGGGCATTTCGAGGCACATTTTCTGGTATTTTTTGGGGATGTTTCAAAAATCTCACACAATTATATACCATCCTAGATATACATCTTAGGCACTTTTCTTATTTAATGACTTAACCTCAATCCACTATTTTCATCTAAGGGTCACATTCACCGTATTCGTAACATCACACTTCTTTCAAGTCAATAACTTAATTTCTTTCTTATGCTATGTCAAGTAAAGTAGAGCAAATCTCCAACTAATAGTATAACTCTCATCATGTTATCCCCCTTTTCATAATACTCACCTATAGTTCAAGCTTAGGGTCTAGTGCTAAACATGCACATCCATACACTTTACATACTATATTACCTCAAACTACTAGATAAAGTCAAGAAATGTTAAACTACTAAATCTCAAGATACGAAATCAACCTTTGTCTCACAATATATCTAAGTATAGTCTATCATAACACCCTCTTTCATAAGTTAAAGTAGTATCTATCTTATCCATTATACCTCCTAACCTAGCTAAGTTCATAACTTTATAAATCTCATGTGACATTTCTTTCAAAATCATGAGCCTAGTGTTAGAACCCATATTTCATGCATTGAATCAATTAGGAAAATTTAGGACCAAAATTTGAATTTATTTAGAAGTTGGAAAATTTGAGTTTTCTGATCGTGTTGAGTTTTAATTTTCGGATCATGATTTTGTTAATTTCATCAGCTCTAGAATGCCGAATCGGGTCTAAGGGAACTTACAGAATTTAATTTGAAGTTAAAATAAAGATTCTGGGTCAGAAGTTGTATTTTTAATTGTACCAGAGCCACAGTTTGACTTTGGTCAACATTTGGGGTTCAGAAGCTTGATTTGGAATTTTAAAAATTTTAGCAGTTTCGTATGGGCAAACTAACACTAGAAAATGTTTCGTTGTAATTTTTGGAGCTTCTGAGAATATTTTGAATTTTTGAAATTAGTTTAAATGAGTTTTCTTAGTTTTTGGGGTCAAGGAGGCCTCAAGCGTAGATTCTGACATTTTCATTGGATCCGAAACGTCAATTTTGGCTAAGAGGTCCTTTTGATCAGTTCCGAGGCTTTTGGGTAATTTGACCTACCAGTAGTGTTTGAGATGGAAAGTGAGACCCATATTGGCAAAAAACGATCTCCGTTGGAAATTTTGACTGCAACATTGAGTCCAGAATGTCATTTCCAATAAGATTTCATATATGGATTGTATGTTTTCAACCTTGCACGAAGCCGAAACATCGAAATTAAGTTTGAACAGTGAGAGAATAATAAGAAGCGGGGCCACATGGCCAAACAAGAAGCTGCCACATGGCAGACCTGTTCTGATATGAAAAATCTGCATATTATCGCAGATTTTTTTCAGCTTCATCAAAGAACATTTCCCAAACTTCAACCAAACATATCTCCCTCAACTTTGATCCGATTGGAGTGATTCAAAAGGCTAACTTGCATAATATTTTGAGGAGAACAACGTAGGAGCTTCAGAAACTGATTTTGATGCGTCATTTGAGGTAAAAATCACTAATTTTCAACAGCGGTTTCAATATGTTCCAAAAAATTTAACTTGCGATTTCTTCCTCATATAAGCTCCGTTTTCAAAATGATTTTCCCTACTGGATTCCTTGCTACTTGGAGAACATTTTCATATAAAAAGTTTTAAATTCGGACAAAATTTTTCAGAGATAAAATTTGGGACCATTTTGCCCTTTTACCCAAATTAAGTAATTTTAGTGTTGTTGGATTTGTTATATAATGGTGATGTTATATTTGAATAGATTTTGGTGATTTGACGTGTTGTTGTAATTGTTCCAGATTAATTTGAAGGTTATTGTATATTTAATGAAATTTGAATAAAAATGAGAATAACATTGTTGGAATGACCTTAAATAATGTTGGTGTGGATCTAGGTTAGTATTTGACTGTATAAGTATTGATATTGATTTAAAGGTAAGCGGTTGAATCGAAATTATGGATGTTGTTAAATAATGATAGATAGAGCTACTGTCGTTATATTAACATTTGGATTGATTATTGATGTTGTTGGACTTCTTATTATTGTTGTTGGTTGATTTGAGCTGAGATGGAATCTCGGAGTAGCCTATTTTTAAGGGAAAGTGCTGCCAAAATTTTTATACAATTAAGGGTAAATTTGGAATTTAACACCAAGAAGTCTTTACCTAATTATTTAATATAATTATGGATTATTTGTAGACTTTGAGCCTCCCAAAGCGTAAGTTGGATTAAGTTACATTTGGATTGGATTGAAGAGCGATTGAGGTATGTAACAATTGGATTGAAGGGCGATTGAGGTATGTAAAACATTCCTTTCTTCGGCATGACTTAGTTAAACGTGGAAAATGCTATAAGTCCTGAAAGATCCCATCTCCTTGTAATTCAAGCCTAAATATGTTCACTCCTTGGCATTCTTATGAAAGTTAGTCTTGTTCTTGTCAACCTATAGTTAGCCAGGGAAATTTAAGTTAAGCACACCTCAAAAAGGATAGAGATCTGTAATTGTGCGTAATTAGAAATTTAGTTCAAGAAAGTTAAGTAAGTTTGAGCTAGAATCTTATCTCTAAAAATCAGTTCATTTGATGATTTGAGACTTCATCTTTTAGTATCTGTCTCCACTTGACGATTCGAATCTTACTGTGAATATAATAAATTTTGGTCTTGTTTGTTGCGAACTATATTGCATCTTCTCCAAAGAACTTAGCTATAATGGTCTTATACTGATGGAACTGTTGCCTCTTGTTCAATTTTGGTCTTGTTTGTTGCGAACTATATTGCATCTTCTCCAAAGAACTTAACTATAATGGTCTTATACTGATGGAACTGTTGCCTCTTGTTCAATGACTGAGTCATTTTGTATTGTTCTTCACAGTTTATGTTTTTAAAATTCTATTTCATCTCTGGAAATTAGTTGGTATTAAGTTGATAAGGTTATGAAGCTTTAAATAGATAGGAGTTGGGATTTAATGTTGAAATATCTTTATCTTGGAACCTTGCCTTTTCCAGTGTGTTTAAGAGCTGAAAAGTGTTTGGTTTGGCCATGTAGTAGCTGATTCATTTTTTTGTTTTCATCATACATTAGGAAAATTGTTACCGCTACTTGAATATCTTTCTATTTTACTTTCTAAAATAGTTTGTGACTTCAAGAGTTGCATTCTGTGAAGGGAAACTTGATGCCAGTGTTTCCATGTTCCTCTGCTTAGTTTGTTAGTTGAAGATGAAATTTCTATCCTATAACTTGACTATTTCCTATTTGAAACCTGCTGGATTTTAAAATATGGTCAGTGATCAGTGTTGGAATTTCGTAGTATCCCTGTCAGCTGTAGTTTCTCTTTGTTGCTACTGGTGCTTTTCTTCTTGTTCTCAGGACATAAGGAAGAGTCCTAGTTTGAGATCGTTACTTATTCTATCTAAAGCTCTAATTATTGTTTTGCATCAATCCTCTTTCCTCATTTTTGTGTCTCCATATTGGTTACTAACACTAGGTTTGAATCCATCAATAGTCACTGTAATGCTGCAGTGAATTCATCTAATCTTGAATATTGTAGTTTGCCATTTCCTTGCTCCGTTTGAGTAGACTAACTATTTGATTTTCATTTTGAGTAGAAGTGTGTGATTTATGAGTTGAATACCCCTCTTATTAGTTGATGTCTATTAGTCTAGTTAACCATCTGTTAGTGAGAACTCATTTTGGTATTTCACTGTGCTCTTTTTATTTCTTAAAGGCTTTACTGGTACAAGTCTTAGAAGCCATGATTTGTTTGCCTTGTTGTCTATAGAATCTGTACAAAAATGAAGAGTATGAATTTGAATAGTAGCACTAGAAGTTGTCTATATTGTTGGGTTTAAATGCCATGTCCAGATTCATATGATATGTCATCAAAGTTTGTAAATTGTAAGAATATATAATAATTATTATTTCGATCTCAGGTATGATGCTATGTCCAGGTTCATATGATATGTCATCAAAGTTTGTAAATTGTAAGAATATATAATAATTATTATTTCGATCTCAGGTATGACTTTGTCTTTGTATATGAATATTTTACTTATGTTTGGGATTTGTGGTGATGAGTTTGTGCATATGACCTATGCCGGAGTTAGGCTATTTGACGGTGGGTTCAGGGACGGTGGTACGTAACGCCCACATTTCTAGCATGCATTAGAACCCTTCAAACATGGGCCCCTATGAACCCCTCCACATTTAGGACACACATCATTAGGAGCCATATGACTAACACCTTGAGGCACAGGGAAGTCATTGGCAAACCCCCTATGAGTAGCATAAGTAGTCCCTTGGCCTTGATGAAATCTAGCACCCCTTTAGAATTTACCCTCAAATCGAGCCCTCTTGGCCTCATGGCCCCTTCTCTTTCTCAGCTTTGCTTCCTCCATTTGCTTGTGATATATCATCAAAAGTCCATGTCACTAATTAGAATGGTGGATTAGCTTTTTTCAATTACCAAGTCGAGCACCCCCATCACGAACTTATTCATCCTAGATCTAGGATCGGCCATCAAATGAGGAGCATACTTTGAAAGTTGATTAAACTTGAGGGTATACTCCCTCACACTTATAGCGCCTAGTTTCAAGTTCATAAACTCTACTAACTTAGCTTTCCTAAGCTCAAGAAGGAAAAACCAACTAAGGAAAGCCAATTTAAACTTCTCCCAAATCAACACATTACCAATCCCCTTCTCACCCTTCCATTGACTGTACCATATATGAGCTACCCCTTTAAGTTGGTATGCCACCAACTCCATCTTCTCATTCAGCCCAACACCTATGATATTCAAGATCTTGTAGACCTCATCAATGAACTGTTGTGGATCTTCATCCACCTTTGACCCATAGAATATCGGAGCATTCATCCTCATGAAGTCTCTTATACTAGCTCCCGGGGTAGTAGCATGAGGGATATAGGCCCCTTGGTTAACTTGGTTGGTCAGAACTTTTGAAAGCATAGTGAGAGCATCCCGGAACTCACAATTAGTAGGTTGCTCCTCAGGAGTTTGGGCCCTTCTTCCTCGAGTGTTTGGCATGATCTAGCCTAACAAAGAATAATCATTAGGGGGATAACTTACCACAACTCTATAGCACAACTTAGAAAATAAAGAAGGAAAATATTTCCTATAACATCTCATGGCCTCCTACTCATAGTCATGTTTACAACCATGAATAAGACTCTAATCGACGTGGTGTGTTGGACTTCAAGGATTTATCAACCTAGTGCTTTAATACCAAGTTTTTTATGACCTAAACCTAGGGTCTAGACGTGACATGGTGAATGGATAATCCGAAGAGACCCCATAAAAGCCTCTTAACTTGTCATTACACATCATTGGTCGCAAAAATGTATAAGAGACATAAAAGTGCAAGAATAGAGGCAACGAAGCTAAGGGGAAAGCTTGCATAACATCATAATCAAAGGACAAGGATCAAAAGCTCAAATGATAGATATATAACATCTCCAACAAATACCTCTAACAAATAGATAAGAGCGGGAGCCAAGATAAAGGAACCGAGCTCACATCAATAGTCACTGTAATGTTGTAGTGAAATCATCTAATCTGGAATATTGTAGCGGGAGCCAAGATAAAGGAACCGAGCTCACCCTCATAGTCAAAATAGACAATAAATAAGAATGTATCAATACATAATAAGAGCAATAAGATGAAGGTCCATGAAATGAAGGATTCACTAATAGCTTGAGTAGTATCGAACTAGCCATATGGAGGAGATGTATGATCAACTTGGGCACCGATTCTTGCATAGTGATATCATGTAGGCAAGTGTACGCATTAGTATATTTAAATATACTAAGTAAGTAGGATGCAATGCAACAAGAGATAGGAACCTTTATCAAAATGCATAACAATAGCCAATAGGCATAATATAACAATATGGCATTTATGCTCAATGTATAAGTAAAAAATGCTAAAGTAACTCATACTTATATAGGATATCATATGTGTAGAAGAGACCAAGCTAGATTTCCAAAGTATAAATCCCTTAGTAGGTTAGTGATGATAGCACCCACAACCCTAGTGTGTGATGTACAAACCCCTCATCAAGGTTACTGATGACAACACCCATCACCATAGTGTGTGAGGTATAAACTCCTCATCAAGGTTAGTGATGATAGCACATATTACCCTAGTGTGTGAAGTACAAACCCCTCATTAAGGTTATTAATGATAGCACTCATCACCTAGTATATAAGGTGCAAACCCCTCATCAAGGTTAGTGACGATCACACCTATCACCCTAGTGTTTGAGATATTAACCAGTCAACTAGGTTACCTAGATCGAGCATGGTCTGATGTAAAACTTTATATAGAGTATATCATATATGTAAGCTCTTTTCATCAAATGGTAATCCATATCATATCTTATGCTTTGGGGCATCCATTCATCAAGAAAGGCTGATAAGCTGATTTCATCATTATATAGTCATTCATATTATATCTCATGCTTTGTACCTTCAACTCCTCAAGAAACCATATCTGGACATTTTATCAAACACTTAGAGGGTGTGTAATGCTAGTATAAAACCATGAAATATAGAGATGAAATCATGCAAGAAAATCTATTGTAAAACCATAAATCAACATCTTAAAACACCCTCAAGCAACATACATCAAAACCCCCCCCCCCCAAATCTTATAATAGATCAAAGATTTAAAAAATTATAATTGCTAATTATAAGTGCTAATCATTCATTTTTAATTAGGGTTAGACCCTTTTTCCCCTAATTTTGACCCCCTAAATAATAATATGAAGTTGGATTTTGAGACAACAAATGAATATATGGAATTAAAAAAATTCGGGCATTCCTAGGCACATTTTTAGGTACTTTTTGGGGTCATTTTTGAAATTAAAGTATTTGTCCCTAGAAAATTGGACTTAGACCTACATAATATGTTTATACCGCTAGCTAAACAATCCATGAAGGAGCGTCCAGCTGTAGAGCTCAAGGATCTACCCGAATACCTCAGGTATGTATTTTTGGGCACTGGTAATATTCTTCGTGTGATTGTAGTTACTGGTATTCATGAAAACCAGGTAGAGGCACTGGTTGGGGTTCTCCAAAAGTTTAAGCAAGCTATTGGTTGGACTATTGCAGATATCATAGGGATTCCTCAGGGAATATGCATGCACAAGATAAAATTAGAGGATAATTATGTGTCCAGTATTGAGCATCAGCATAGACTAAACCCACCTATGCAAGAGGTGGTGAAAAAAGAGATCATCAAATGGCTAGATACTGGCATGATATACCCTATTTTTGATAGCAACTAGGTAAGTTCAGTGCAGTGTGTCCCGAAGGAAGGGGGCATGACAGTGGTTGCTAACGATAAAAATGAGTTGGACGCTTTGAGACTTGTGACCGAATGGTGAGTATGGATGGACTATCGGAAGCTGAATAAATGGACCTTGAAGGACTATTTCCCCATGTCCTTCATAGACCAGATGTTAGACAAGTTGGCAGGTAGAGGGTGGTACTGCTTCTTGGATGGGTACTTGGGCTACAATCAGATATCCATAGCCTCAGAGGATCAGGAGAAGACTACTTTCACCTTCCCTTATAGTACTTTTGCTTTCATATGGATCTTCGGTCTATGCAATGCCCCATCTAACTTCTAGTGTTGTATGATGTCAATCTTTTCTGACATTATTGAAGACAACCTCGAGGTATTTATGGATGACTTCTCTATAGTGGGTGACTCCTTTGATACATGTCTATTGAATTTTAGCAGCGCACCACAACGTTATGAGGAGGGCAACTTGGTGCTAAATTAGGAGAAGTGTCAGTTCATGGTCAAAGAGGGGATAGTTCTTGGCCATAAGATTTCTGAGAAGGGCATAGAAGTGGATAAGGGAAAGATCGTAGTGATTGAAAAATGGCCGTCTCCCATATCTGTCCAGACTTTCCATGGGAATGCAGGTTTCTATTGTCATTTTATCAAAGACTACTCCAAGATTGCATATCTTTTCTGCAAGCTATTACAGAAGGATGCAAAGTTCCATTTTGATTATAGCTTCAATCATGCCTTTGAAACCTTGAAGCAAAAGTTAATTTTTGTACTCGTGGGTGTCAAACCCTACTAGACTACCCCATTTGAGGTGATGTGTGATGCAAGCAAATATGTTATGGGTATTGTGCTCCGATAGAAGCACAACAAGATTTTCCATTCCATCTACTATGCCAACAACACTTCAATAATGCCTAAAAGAATTATATAGTGATTAAGTAAGAATTGCTAGTTGTGGTATATGCATTGGACAAGCTCTGAGCATACTTATTGGGTACCAAATCGATAGTTCACACTGACCATGCAACCTTGAGGTATGTCATGGCAAAGAAAGATAATAAGCCAAGGCTAATTAGATAGGTTCTCCTGCTGGAGAAGTTTGACTTTGAGGTCCTAGATAGAAAAGGATCTGAGAACCAAGTAGCAGACCACTTGTCCAGATTGGAGGACGAGTCAAGTCTAAAATGATTGGTTGAATATTGATGATTCCTTTCTCGATGAACAAGTATTGGCAGCTTCTATTATCCTTATTCCTTGGATTGCTTATTTTGCTAACTTTCTGGTAAGCGATATTATGCTAGAGGGCCTTAACCTTCACTAGAGAAAAAAGTTTCTTTTTGATGTAAGCAGGTACTTTTAGGATGACCCCTACTTGTTCTAAACATGTGCTGATTGGGTTATCAGGTGGTGCATTCTGGAAGCAAAGATATTGAGTATCATGGAGGCCTATCACTCATCCATAGTGGGAGGTCATCATGGTAGAGCCAGAATGGCGAAAAAGATCCCCTAATATGGGTACTACTGGCCCACCATTTATAAAGATGCCCATGACTTGGTGCTTCGGTGAAACCAATGCCAGCACCAGGGAAACATTTCAAAAGCCAAAAGCTTCTATGACCTTAATTCTTGAAGTGGAAATTTTTTACGTTTGGGCATCGACTTCATGGGCTCATTTATGAGTTTGCATGGAATAAAGTACATCCTGGTGGTGGTGGACTATGTCTCCAAATGAGTGGAGGCAGTAGTATTGCCAAATAATGAGAGCAAGTGTAATGTCTAATTTCTGAGGTGGAACATCTTTTCCATATTTGGGACACCTAGAACTATCATTAGTGATGGGGGTTCTCACTTATGTAACAAGGTTTTCCATGCTATGCTAGTAAAATATGGAGTACGACAGCACAAAGTCACCATACCCTATCACACGCAGACTAATGTATCGATCAAAGTGTCAAATAGAGAGATCAAGATAATTCTGACCATGCCTGTGAAAGCTACCCAGATTGATTGGGCGAGGAAGTTAGATGATGCACTTTGGGCTTACATAATAGCTTACAAGACACCCATTGGTGTATCCCTATATCAGTTGGTGTTTGGTAAACCCTATCATCTGCTCGTGAAGTTGGAGCACAAGGTACTTTGGGCTTTGCAAAATCTCAACATGAATTGGGAGGAGGCTACTGACTTGAGACTTAACTAGCTCAATGAGCTAGATGAGTTTCGTCTCTATGCGTATGAGAGTGTACCACTATACAAACAAAGCATGAAGGTACAACATGACAACCATATTGCCGAATGGAGCTTTGATGTTGGTCACAAGGTCTTACTATACAACTCTAGGTTAAGACTATTCCCAAGTTATCTCAAGTCAAGGTGGTCTAGCCTTTATAAAATTAGACAGGTGTTTCTCCATGGTACAATTGAGTTAGAAACAGAAAATGGGGATTGGTTCAAGGTAAATGGGCAAAGAGTGAAGCAATATGTAGGTGCAGCAAAAGAAGCCTCAATGATTGAGGTCTTGCTTCTTGACAAAGTCTGAGTAGTCAAGACAATACGTCATGCAGCAATGTTAAATCAAGCGCTCCACAGGAGACCACCCATGCATTGTAATTATTAAAAAAAACATTTTAATTTATATGTCATGGATTTCTTGTTTTTGATTTGTGTTTCCAAGAATCTGATAGCATTAAGACCTGCGTGCACCCACACGGGACATTTTACAGTGGACAGACTATTCACTGGTCTGTGTGAAGTGGGCATGTTTGACCTAGCTGAGTTGCATCACAATCTCCCCAAGTGTCAATACACGGCTCGGTACATCTACTATTGGATCTTTGACGGGCCATGATAGTAGCTGTCAGGCGTTCGTGCACGTAAGCCTAGTAACTTCGCCTAGAAAATTGTAAAAATATGCTAAGTGGGGGTCGAAGGTCGACCAAATAGACCATAACACATGTCACTACCCATGAGGTTATTCGTGAAGGTGACGTCGACTAAGGAAGAACCAAGTAAGTATTTATTTGCTCCAAATATGGTGGGACAGATGGTACAGATGAACTATGCCATGTGCAAATAGACTATGTGGCCGTCTGTGTACAGATTTTGACCAGTCAACTTAGTTGACCAAGATTACTTTAAACCCCTCTTCTTACATCCCAACCATTCATCCTCCAAATTTCCTTTCTCTCTCTTTACCTCACGACTCTCTTTCCCTCTCTTCACACCTCCACGACTCACCAATCATAACATCTAGCAATCAACTTGGGAGTGACTCAGGCGATGACTCCTTCTGTAAGTCCAATGTTTGGTATACAGGCAATATTTCCCCTCACCCTTCTCATACTACGTAGGCCTGTGTATCAAGCCATCATAGAGCTCCCTAGTCTGAAGAGGGGGTTCCTTCCACGGGAGTTAAGGAGGAGGCAGATACCCCAGAATAGGAGGAGAACACTTCGAACCAGCATGAGCAGGGGAAAACTCCGGAGACTGAGGGTCACCATGCTAAGGAGCAGAAAAATGAGGCCAAACTCTGGGACAGTGATGACAAGGCCATACATTTCGCAGTCTCTCAGACAATAGACCCTGAAATGGCTAAGGTACTTATTGTGTTTTTAAAGGGTCGGTGGACAGTCCTAGAAGCTATAGATATCTACACCAACAGACTTACAAAAGGTTTCGGGGGGGTTCAAACAGCGGTCAGTCATTCTGGAGGTTTGGGTAATCACTTACAAACTTAACAGAATTCTGGTAATCAAAGATACTTTTAACTTATATAAGTTCGGTTAGATGCCGCAACCACCTAGGTACTATGATCCTGCCATTGTTGAAGAGTTCTATTCCAACTATGTTCCTAGTCCATTGAACTCTGTGGAACGTACCCAGTTAAGGAAGGTGAAGAGATAGGTTGCACTTACTATGTCCCCGCGATCACATGTGATGGTGCGTGGTACATGAGTGAATATCTCAGAAACCACCATTAATCAATTCCTATTTGGGCTAGATTACCAAGTTCCTCAAGATACCCATTCATGGATCGACATATGCAGATAATGGATGCCAGAAGATGTCTGATTTGTTATCTAGGGTTGCATTGTCGGGATGGATCGCACAATGAATAGCCATTCAGAGGGCGGAGTTGCCTTGGGTTACAGACCCCAAGAGAGTGAATAGCCATTCATGGGGCGGAGGCGCCTTGGGTTACAGACCCCAAGTGTCCTATCGCCAAAGCATCATTGACATTTGCTACTAAATTTTGATGGTCGGTGGTGCGGGCCAGGTTGCGGTCCATAGGAAGTGATAATCTACTCCAACCTTTGCATGCCTCTCTGATAGCATGCTTGATGTCCAGATATGGAGTAGATGTAGGCTGAATTATTCCTTTTGATATACGGGACCTAGCTTTATCTGAAAAAGCTAGCATGTCGTTCCCGTGCCTGGTTTGTGCCATTTGTAAAAAGGTCGATGTTCCTATTACTCATTTTTTGGACAAAAAAATAGCTCCCAAGGGCGTGGCTAACATTGCGCTGATTAAAGATGTCCAAAGCCCTCTCATGAGGAGTAGAACACATTCACTAGGGGGGCTGACAAATTTCCCCTCCACACCTTCACACCAACCCTTGAAATTTGAGAACTCTACCATTGGCCCTCCATCAGTCGAGGCTTCTGAGCAGCCCAATGATAGTGGTCTAGCTCCTTCAGTACAGCAAGGGTATGCATATGTGCCCTATGAGTTCTTGGCCAATTGGTGGCGGACCATCAGTAGACATACACTATTGTTGACTGGATTGTAGAGAGAATTCTATAGGTGGTCTACTCTCATTCAAAACAAATGGTAGATAAACGTAATGAAGTCCTTCTGAGCCAAGTCAGCACTTTGGAGGGATAATTTCATAACTTGTTCGGGAGTATGACTGGGGATGAAATGATGAGTCTGGTTCAGATGGTGAATGATATGAAGGCTCAGATTGCTAAGTTGACTGAACAGTATTAGGCCCCCGCACTGGCCCCATCTCTATAGTCGTGGATGAGCTTATTTAATGTCCCTACGACACTAGTTCTGGATGAGATGTAAGGTGTTTCACCCACCCAATCTGATATATTCGTGCCACTGTCTGATCAGCATAGGATAAAGGACTAAGGTAAGCAACATGGCTACCAAAAGATTCCTTCCTTTTACCCACAAAAGGAAGAAGACTGGATGATGCACAAGACTTCTAGGGCCCAGTGCCAAACTACAACTAATAGGTAGAACGAGTACGGCTGGCCGAAGTGGCGGGTCGGGTAGAAGTCTCTGGTAGCACCTTTGGACCTAGTGCTACATATGCTGATATAGACCCCAAGAGCATCTGGTCCCACTGACACTGCTGACTCCTAGGGTGTCGCAGGTATGTTCCATCCCCTATCTATTTATTTACTTGTGTTATGGTGTAGTGAGGGCACTACATTGTCTTTTTGGAGGGGATGGGGCAACTTACCATTAGAGAGTTTTTCTTGCCATGTTTCTTTTCTCTCAAGTTTAGTATCTAGTAGAACTGGCATGGTTAGGTTATAATGTTTTTTTAAATATAAGTGTTCATAGAGTTCTAGGACAACCCTTATGTTGATTTTTGTAATATCCCATGTTAATAATTTTAAAGTTATATGTATTTACATCTCACCATGACTAACTTGTATGATTGCTGGGAAGTATTTTGTGTGTATGGTTGGTATTTTGATGAATGAAGCATGCCTCTGTTATTTAGTACCAATTAGTGTCGAAGATGTGCCATGTGTGTAAGCTAATAGCATAATTCAGTCAACGCACTTGTGAGATAGAACTTTCCTGCTTAGTCCCATTGAAATAATTGAATGACTAGATTAGGATGTGATCTTAGGCCATTGTTGTTAACTAGTCACTTGGCTAAGAATTAACCAACCAAATGAAATTGTCCCTCTTGAACCAAAAGTTGAGACTAAATGGACCTTTTCTTCGTAATTATCCAAATTCACTTCCCCAATCTATTTGTTGATCATTGTTTTGGCCCTGGTCTCTTCAAGGACATTATGAACCTCCACCTAGGTTAAAAGCTTAAGTTAAGGGTAGCTTATATTGCCCCTACTCCCTTAGAAAGATATTGTGAACCTAAAGCTAAGCCAAAGGCTTAAGTTAAGGGTGGCTAGTGTAGGGAGAATAGAAAAAGGAGTGTGGAAAAGAATAAAGTGATAAAAGGAGAATAAGAAATGGGTCGCGACTATGAGAAAATCAATAAGCGAAAAAGAAAAAGACTAAAAATGAATGAATGAGCACGGAAATCACTTCCTATATTATATAAAGTTGGAAAAATAGGGGCAAGATATGTTGGTGAGCAAAAACCAAATGGCTGAGGCGAAACAAGTGTCTAGGAGAGACAGTTTAGTCCCTTTAATCCTAAATACACCTCACCCGTTCCCGAATCTATGCTACAAGCCAAAAAAGTCCTAATGTGATCCTAAAAAGGCCATTCAAGAGTTATGGTGGTGAAAATAAGGGCAAGTTTATGATCAATAAGTGTGTGTCCACTGAAAGTCATTTATGAGAGTGAGTGACTACATTCCATTCTCTGCTTTGACATGCTCACATTGAGTGCCAGACATTTTTGTGGTAAGTGTACTATCTTTTAGATTAATTGGTTGCTAACTCAACTGGGGGTCTTTATTCATGAACATATGTGGACAGACCATGCATGCATGATGTTTGCCTTAATCTTTGGGGGTCTGTTTAGGGTGTGAGCATATTCTTAAAGTTGTTAGCAGGGTATATGCATTGAAAATTGTGGGGTGATCCATATTTTGAGTGAGCATTTATGTTTATACATTGTTTGGTTGAGTCATTGTTGCTTGAGGAAAAGCAATCATTCTAAGTTAAGGGTGTTGATGAGTCATAGAAATATGACTCTTTTAACGCTTTAAACAAAGGATTTTCGAGTGTTCTCAAGCAAAGTTGTTGTTTTGATTTTTGTTTTTTTGTTGTTTTTCAGGAAAAAGAACTAAGGCATGGAGAAATGAGAGTACGATAGAAAAAGGATGAAAAAGTGCAAAGAGGAGAAAAAATGGAACCAAGTGTAGGCACACAGGAGACTACACGGCTCTGCACTTCGACATAGACCATGTGTGTCACGACCCAAGCCTAGGATCTAGATATGATCGGTGAATGGGGAACCCGAAAGAACTCAAAAGAAGCCTCTTAGCATATCAATACACATCTTTGGTTGTGGAAGAAATGTAAAACAACACAAGAAACATAAACAAAGGGGAATTGGGACTATAGGAGAGATTAATACATAAGTAATCATGCAAAAGTTTGGAAAACAAGGGCAAGAGACTAAGGAAAAGCTTGTGTAACATCATAGTCAAGAGACAAAACAGTCAAGGCTCATAACATAGATGCATATCTTGTCCAGCAATACCTCTTCTACATAGATAAGAGCGGGGCCCAAGATAAAGTAACCGGGCTCACCCTTATAGTCAAAATAAACAATAAAGATGAATGTCTCAATACATAATAGAAGAATCATAGACTAGGTCCCCGAAGTGGAGGACTCACCAAATAGCTAGAATAGCACCGAACTAGTCACGTAGAGGAGAGGAATGATCAACTTAAGTTTCGATCCCTACATGGTGATATCATGTAGCAAAGAATATGCGGTATTACGTTTGAATGTACTACGTATGTCGGATGCAATGCAACAATAAGTAGGCATCATAATCAATATCCATAATATTAAGCAATATACATAATATATAATATGACATGTATATTTAATGCTTAAGTAAGACATGCTTAAGTAAATCATGCCCATATAGGATATCATATGTATAGAAGAGACCAAGCTAGTTGTTCAAGGTATATACCCCTTAGTGGTTGTATGGCATAAACCCTTCACATGGTTGATGGTAATCACACCTTACCAACATGGTGAGGAAGTATAAACCCCTCGCATGGTTGATGAGTATAAACCTCAAATATGGTAACCCAGGCTCCTGTGCACCCGGATCGAGTATGATCTAATGCAACACTTTATATAGATTATCTTATATACATAAGCTCATTTCATCATCATAATATCATTCATATCATATCTCATGCTTTGGTCCTTCATTTCCTCAAGAACCCTAGCAGCACAATTTATCAAACACCTTGAGGATGTGTAATGGGGGTAAAAGACAATGCAATTTAGAAATTAAAATCAACTTTAAATCATGCAATATTAGTAAAAAGAAGACTTAGGCACCATAGGTGAAAGGAACCAATGGTTCAATACCACATACCATAGCTTTGGAGAAGTTCTTGGTGAAGATTGAAAATGGAGGCTTTAAGCTTGAAGGAAATTCTTAGTTTCGAATGAGGGTTTTGAAGCTTGAATTTTGGAGTGAAAATATAGCTGTGTTTTGGTGAGTATTGGAAAATGTTTAGGATTATATAAGGGTGAAATAAGGCTAAGTATAGGTGAAAATATATTTGGGAACACTTAGGCTCAAGACTTAAAATTCTTGGACAAAGAAAACAAAACTGGACAAAATCAGTACTGCTTCGCAACAGAGGCGCGTCCCGGAGCTATCGCGGACCATCTCTGGTAATTGATTTCTTGGAACTTTGAAATTGTGATTTGATTGCTCTAAAATCAGTGTTAGAACCTTTTCCCCCTAATTTTGACCCCTGAAAAAGAATATGAAGTCAGATTTAGATATCGCGCATGCATTTTGAGATATATAGAATTTAAAATTCTGGGCATTCCGAGGCACATTTTCAGGCACTTTTTGGGGTCGTTACCATATCTCCCCCTTGGAAACATTCATCCCTGAATGTAAAAGAGATGTACCAGACAAGAGTGATCATTAACAAATCAGCCCCAATAAGAACGCAATATAACATGTAAAACACCACTTTTAAATTCTCAACATAGGTGTAAAATCATCATAACTTTACCAACTTAAACATGAATGCATATGAATGACATAAGGGCTGAAATATGAGACTTAAAATCACCTAAAGGTGTTCAATATGTTATCATAAGCTTGAATAGAATGAAAGAGGTAAGGATATCACCTTCCCATTCCCTCTCCGGCTCCCCGAGAGACACTTTTGACTTAACGATTCTTCCAAAGGGCTTTGACAAAAACTAAATCCTTATCAATCAACTTCTCCACTTATCCATCCAACACCTCCACCGGGACCTCCTTTTAAGCAAACTTATCCTCAACCTCAACCACAACTTCAAAGAGTTCTATAGCATTAGAGTCAGTAGGGACTACCTTAATACCCTCACTTGGCACCATACACCCTAGGAAGGTAACCCCTTACAACAAAAATTCCCATCTCTCTTACTACACATCCTATCAACCTAGAGGCATGACAAATTGGATAAACCATACCCCTACCATAGGCAATTCTCAAACATATGCAACCTTACTAACCTACCTTTACATTCTATAAGGACTCCCAATCCTCAACTCAATTGTCAACCTTAAATACACCTAACCAACTTGGTACCATAACCACCATATCCTCCTTGGGGGATAACCTTCACTCTATCATCTTCTCGCCTAAAACTTCCAACTCTAATTAGGCGAAATCAAGGTCGTGCCTAATCTAGACCTCTTAACCCAAGAATATTTAGAACTATCAAGAATGCTACACCACAATGCTCAACTTCCCTCAACTTAACTTCCAATATGACCAACTGATGGACCCCACTAGTCTCCTTCTTGCCACTACCAACAAGACATGTTGGGCCACCTAGAGCACCGACCGCAACATTAGCCTTACCGGGAAAAAATAATGCACACCTATTTCAAAATCCTTAAGAATTCTAACCACCTTCTTGCTATCCACAATGACACCTATCATACTTAGCAAACAATCCTTTATTTCCCAAGGCTTGCAAACTACCCTCAAATGATTCAAAAGCTCTAAACAAATCAATACCTCATCACTAGAGACCACCACAAGCATATAAAGGTAGGGTTTTAAGACCCTATTCATGAAACCCAATAGAAACAACCGGTGTACAGCCCACTAACAACTCCACCAATGAACATAGTGCTTATTCCTAGTTCAAAAGGGCACTTAGGGATATCACCTACCCTCATCCACACTTGAAAACAAAACCCGAACCTCAAATCAACCTTAGCAAAGTGACTACCACATTAGAGTTGACTAAATAGATCGACCATCCTTAACTATCATATTACAACCTTACGGGTTCTACACACATTGGAAGCATGTTATGCAAGTAACCCGAACTACAACAAGACCTCCAACCCATCAACCTAAGTTCAACAAAGATCACAAGACAAGGCTCTAAGTAACAAGAACATGGGGCAACCCTTATAGACCCCCCCCTTTCAATCCATTGGTGCTAAGTCGTCATCCCACAAAAATACTTATAACATACATATATATACTTTCAAATAGGCAATAGTCATTTTTCTTTTTGAATTAGTTCGATGCAAAATTGGGCTTAAAATCCAAATACCATTCATAATAATTCATACTTAGGCTCAAATACCAAAATCATAATTTCATAGTCATAATATTCATGCATAAGAATAGCCCATCCATACACAAAATGGTGCAAACACCCCAAATGTTCCATGAGCCAAAAACCAAAGACATATGTGTGATCACAATATTCTCATAACCAATATTTTATCAAAATCACACCATAAAATGAAATTGGGCTTATCCATAACATAATTTTCAAAATAATCCGTGTACATGAATGCATATGCTATGAACAATGAGGAAATAACATGGGTAATTAAGACTCCATTTAAAAATCAACATTTATAGTATGATGTTGAAGTGAAAACATAATTAATCCCTCATTTAAATTCATAGTGTAACCTCCCATGCATAAATAATTCAAATAGGGAACATGCATACTTATAACTTCATAAACCCAAAGTAAATCCTCATATAACGGTTTAAATCACATTAAAATCATCAAATAAATACTACCCATGCATCAATAGAATTTTGGAAATCATAATATTCAAATCTTAAATGAAAATAATTAAAATCCATGTAGGTTTTCTTGAAAATAAATTTTGTGTTTCCTTGATTGGAAGGGATCAAGGATCAACCCAAATATACATGAATCCTACTAGCACTAAGGAATAACACAAGAAATAGCAACTCTCAGACCTATCAAATAACCTTACACAAAACGTCGGTTGCAATATGGCCTTACTTAGGGTCAACTAAGTCATAAGAGTAACAATAGAAGAGAACCTACTCACAATCTCCGGTAATAGCCCACTAAACCCAAGAGGCTCCTAACACCCAAGAAAGTCAAGGTCTAGGCTAACACCTAATCGCCTTTATCATACTAGCAACCACCTTAATACCCTCACTCGGCACCACACACCCTAGGAAGGCAACCCCTTACAACAAAAATTCCCATCTCTCCTACTTAGCACCCAACCTTCTTCCTTGAACTTATAGTACTACCCTCAAATGGTTCACATGCACTAACTCATTAGGGAACGAACCATATTATCATCACTAAAACCACCATAAACCTATTAGAGTGGGGACTAAAGATCTTACTCATGAGACTTATAGGCATAACCAGTATACTAGTCAAACAAAAAGACACTACCCCAAATCCAAATTATCAAAAAGGGACATTCAAGGCCTCATCTACCACCAACAACAATTCTATAAAAAAACAACTTAGGTTCAAAACCTCAAATTCTCACAAGATGACAAAAAGCAACCCCTTAGAAACCAATTGTACATTAAGACATGAAATGGACCTAACTCCCATGCTACCATTTAACAACCTCCCACTCAAAGATGAACTCATTAGGAATTTGGGATCTAAATCTACGGGTCCTACCATCCATGAAGACACAACAAGCAAAAAATCATTCCATCCCTAGCATGACATAAAAATCCACCACACCAACTCCAACAAGCCGCAAGCACGACCAAATGCAACACGAACACGAATCAATACCTATGAACCTTCAAGAAACAATATACTCAACAAAAGGATACAAACCAAAGGTCCACACAACAACTTGGGCACAAAAGAAGCCCCACTAGCAACCAAAAGAACAGAAAAGAAATAGTGGCACACCGGGCCTATCAATGCATGCACAACAAAGCCAAGAAAACTTCAACTTACCGATAATAGCATCAGCCATCTCATCCCATCCTTGAGCCACTTGATCAACATGACCACATCGATCCAAAAGTCGACCATATAGGCAATCCAAAATTCTATGGCCTATCTCACCAAACCCAAAGCATACACCCATGTTATTCCAACACGAGCCACCATGGTCCATCCTACACGTAGGGCACTTGGGATTAGTCATCCCTCCCCATCACCCCATTTACTCTTATTGCGTTTACAAGGGAAAACCTAAACCTTATAACCCATCTCCCCACAACCATAACAAGCATCAGTACCTCTCAAGCAAGGGCCATCATGACCTCTACCATATTTTGGACAACTAACATAAGGCACCACACCACCTCTATCTCTCCCCTTGGAGCTTTGGAACTTACCAACATTACGGGCCCTCTTGGCCTCACTACCTCTCCTCTCACCACTACAAGTCCCAGGAGCACCCACATAGTTGATCGAGGTAAGTTACCAATTTTGCAGCCGCTTTGGCCACTTTCCATAGAGCATTGCAAATCTCCACATTCACCTTAGCACCAACCAGAGTAACTTAAGACATATCCTAAAATGTAACAGTTAGGGGTCAGCAATAAGCCCTAGGGAACCAAACTCTATAGCACGACATGGATCACGAAGAAGGGAAACATTTCCCAAAATGCCTCATAGCCTCCTACTAATAGTTGTGGTGCACAACACAACCATGAATAAAACTCTAATCAATATGGTGTGTTAGACTCCGAGGATCTATCAACCTAGTACTCTTATACTATTTTTTCATGACCCAAGCCTAGGGTCTAGACGTGACCGGCAAATGGAGAACCCGAAAGAACCCCAAAAAAGCCTCTTAGCATATCATTACACATCCTTAATCACGAAAGCAATAGTAAAACAACACAAGAAACATAAACAAAGGGGAATTGGGACAATGAGAGAGAGGTTAATACTTAAGCAATCATGCAAAAGTTTGGAAAAAAAGGGCAAAGGACTAAGGAAAAGCTTGCGTAAGATCATAGTCAACAGACGAAAGAGTCAAGGCACATAACACAGTTACATATCTTGTCTAACATCACCTCTACTATATAGAAAAGAGCGGGGGCCAAGACAAAGTAACCGCGCTCACCCTCATAGTCAAAATAAATAATAAAGATGAATGTCTCAATACATAATAGAAGAATCATAAACTAGGCTCCCGAAGTGGAGGACTGACCAACTAGCTTGAATAGCACCGAACTAATCATATAGAGGAGAGGAATGATCAGCTTGGGCTTCGATCCCTATATGGTGATATTGTGTAGCCAAGAGTATGTGTTATTATGTTTGAATGTACTAAGTATGTAGGATGCAATACAATAATAAGTAGGCATCATAATCGATATGCATAATATTAAGCAATAGACATAATATATAATATGACATGTACGTTCAATGCTTAAATAAGACATGGTTTAGCAAATCATGCTTATATAGGATATCATACGTGTAGAAGAGACTAAGCTTACTGTTCAAGGTATAAACCCCATAGTGGTTGTGTGGTTTAAACCTCTCACATGGTTGATGGTAATCACACCTTACCATTATGATGACGAAGTATAAATCCCTCGCATGGTTGATGAGTATAAACCCACAATATGGTTAACCGGGCTCTTGTACCCCCAGATCGCGGAAAGGGACATTCAAGGCCTCATCTACCACCAACAA
>DF357573.1:122211-142655 GCA_000787875.1 Solanum virginianum
AGCTTATTTCATCATCATAATATCATTCATATCATATCTCATGCTTTGGACTTTTATTTCCTTAAGAAACCCTTGCCGGATATTTTATCAAACACCTTGAGGGTGTGTAATGGGGGTAAAAGACTCTGCAATTTAGAGATGAAATCATGCAAGAAAATTTGTAAAACCATCACTCATACCTTGCAGAACTCCCAATACATTCACATCAAAACATCTCATCAAATCCAACATTAAATTCAAGATTTAAAGCTCAAAACATGCTAAAATAATCACACTTTTATGAACTCAAATCACTGTGTAGTAAATTTCTTAATATACAAGACCCACATTTCAAATCAACTTTAAATCATGCAATATTAGTAAAAAGGAGACTTAGGCACCATGGGTTAAAGGACCTAATGGTTCAACACTACATACCTTAGCTTTGGAGAAGTTTTTGGTGAAGATTGAAAATGGAGGTTTGAAGCTTGAAGGAAATCCTTGGTTCTGGATAAGGGTTTTGAGGCTTGAATTTTGGAGTGAAAATATGGCTAAGTGTTTTCATGAGTATTGGGAAATGTTTAGGATGATATAGGGGTGAAATAAGGTGAAGTATAGGTGACAATATGTTTGGGAAAACTTAGGCCCACGACATAAAAGTTTTGGAATGAGACAACAGAACTAGAAAAAATTAACACTGCTCCGTGACAAAGGCGCATCGCGAAGCTATCGCGAATCGTATCTAGAAATTTATTTTTTGGAAATTTGAAATTGTGATTAGATTACTGTAAAATTGGGGTTAGACCCTTCTCCCCCTAATTTTGACCCCCTAAACAAGAATATGAAGTCAGATTTTGATATCACACAAATTTTGAGATATATGAAATTTAAAATTCTTGGCATTCCAAGGCCAATTTTCGGGCACTTTTTGTGGTCTTTATAGTGGGGCCTATTCTGGCCTCACACTTGGTGTCTAATGGCTGCTATGTGGAGAAAAAGAGGCACAGGCAATGAAGGTAGACCCCACGGTATGTCTCATGGACTATGGGGAGTGTGATGGGCCATTCCAAGTACTGTCAAAGTGACACGAAGGTAACACTATCAAAAATAAAGCAAAAATAGACTAAGTGGAGCTGAACAAAGCATATCACGGGCCGTGTAACTAAACATGGTCAGTGACATGAGGGCGTGAGGACAAATAAAGTGAAAATGGTGAACGCAAGTCAGACGCCCCGTTAGATGGACCATCAAATGCCACACGGGCCATCTAACGCAGTATGAAGAGGCTGATAGGGCTGAAGCCAAGGGTGGCTACATGGACCCTTTGATGGTCCATCTACCATTACATAGGCCGTGTGGTGGCCCGTTTCTATGCCGTCATATTTTTTCTATTTTACTTTGGATTAGGTTTTCTTTGTATATAAATAGTTTTTTAAATTTCATTTTTAGATAGTCTTGGACTACTACAGATAGAAAACACTGAAAAATATTATTTCCCCTTGAGATTCCACAAGATTTTGGGATTATGCTTATCTTATTCAAGATTGTAACTCGTGCATTCAATGATTCTTCAATAGTAAGTCATTTATTATGAATTCCTTATATCAGTATGGGTTTTTTTTCTTGAATATACTAAGCTAAACCCACAACTTGGGGCATGGGAACCATGGTAAATCACTAGGATAGGCGAATATGGCATAAATCTTGAGAATGATTAGCGTATATATCGCAGTAATCTTCATTATAATTTCTTCCATAATGAGTCAATGCATTAGGGTAATCCTTTATTTATTGCATGGCCAAAAGGGATGTTTTGATTAGGAAAAGAGTTCTACGACCGAAACTCGGGGTTTTTAACCTAGTCTAAGTACTTGAGATCGAAAGGTGAGAGTATTCAGGGATCAACAACAAGGGTTAGTATGTATACATTATGAGATTGAAAGGTGATGAATGATATTCATCTAAGAGGGACCGAGTGGTTAATTAAATATAACATAACTTGTTAGATCTTATATCCGTAATCATGAATGAGTTTACCACTAGATTCGGCTATCGCATTAGATGTCATGGGGAGCACAATCCTAGATTTGCATATATTGGCTGAAATCTAATAGTCCTTGCACTCATTTACTACTTTATTTTAGTAACTTAGTTTAAAAACCAAAACCCCCCAGTTACTTTATGCAATTTTGTTTTGGGAATAGTTATTACATCTGAAAACGGTGCTAGTAGATATATTCTCATGCATTTCTTATGGGATTGGCTTCAACTCTGGTTGAGTTCTATATTTGATCAACAACTGCTTTACTATTCCTTTTGGAGTGTAAATTTGGGCGCATCACACCATTATCACCTTCATCTAACCTAACCCCCAATCTAACCAACCACTGAACCTCTCTAGCTACCTCCTCTCCACTATCATCAACATGAGCTAGACTACCCATACACACCCTACTTAAAGCATCGGCCACAATATTAACTTTGCCAGGGTGATAATACACACTCATATCATAATCTTTAAGGGGCTCTAACCACCTGCTTTGTCTCAAGTTTAAAACTTTTTGGGTGAATAAATATTGGAGACTCTTGTGGTCGGAAACACATCAACATGAACCCCATACAAGTCATGATGCCAAATTTTCAAAGAAAATACCACGACTGCCAATTCAAGATCATGGGTGAGACAATTCTTCTCATGCACCATAAGTTGTCTAGAGACATACGCTATCACCTTACCACTTTGCATCAAAACACATCCCAACCCAATCCTTGTGGCATCACAATATACAATGAATCCTTCCAACCCTTCTGGTAGAGACAAGATAGGAGAGGAGACAAGCTTATCTTCCAAAGTTTGGAAACTCTTCTCACAATCATTGGCCTACACGAGGTTTGCTTTCTTTTGTGTCAACATAGTCATTGGAGAAGTAATAGAAGAGAAGCCATTTACAAACCTCTGGTAATAATTCGCCAATCCTAAGAAACTTCTAATATCGAATGGAGTTAAAGGACTAGGCCAATTTTTAATCACCTCCATCTTCTTAGGATCCACCTTAACGCCTTCACCCGACACCATATGTCCAAGAAAAGCAACCTCTTTCAACCAAAACTCATATTTTTCATACTTAGAATACAACCTCTCCTACATCAAGATTTGCAACACCACCCTCAAGTGATTCATATACTCCTCTTCGCTATGGGAATAAATCAAGATATCATCAATAAAAACCACCACAAACAAGTCAAGGTAGGGTTTAAAGACCCTATTCATAAGATACATAAATATAGTTGGTGTATTAGTCAATCCAAACAACATAACCACAAACTCAAAGTGCCCATACCTAGTTTGGAAAGTCATCTTAGGAATGTCACACACCCTCACATTTACTTGGTGACACCCGGACCGAATATTCATCTTAGAAAAGTGACTAGCCCCTTGAAGTTGATCAAAAAGGTCATCAATCCTTGGTAGAGGGTACTTATTCTTTATGGTGACTCTATTAAGTTGCTGGTAATCAATGCACATTCTAGGAGAACCATCCTTTTCTTCAAAAATAACACCGGTGCACCCCAAGGGGACTTACTAGGCCTTATGAAACCCTTCTCCAACAAATCCCTCAATTGCTCCTTCAATTCTGTTGGGGCCATACGGTAAGGGGGAATAGAAATGGGTTGAGTATCGGGAAGGAGGTCTATACCAAAGTCTATTTCCTTTTCGGGAGGAATACCTGGAAGCTCATCGGGAAAGACATCAAGAAACTCATTAACCACTGGAACTGACACAATTGGAAGGACTTTGGACTCAACATCCCTAACCCATGCAAGATGATAGAGACAACCCTTAGAAATCAACTTTTGGGCTTTAAGGCAAGAAATGAATCTACCCTTAACCACTACATCACGACTCTTCCACTCAAGGATGGACTCATTAGGGAATTGGAATTTAACCCTACAAGTTCTGTAATTAATAGAAGCATAATATGCATGCAACTAATTCATCCCAAGAATGAAATCAAGATCCACCATATCTAACTCAACAAAATCACAAGGCAAGATTTTATGCAATATGAACATGGGACAATATATATAGACTATTTTAGCAACAATGGACTCACTAACAGGGGTAGAAACTTCATAAGGTTCACACAACAATTCGGGACTAATATGAAGCTTTTTGACAACAAAAGGAGTAATAAAAGAAAGAGTTATACCCAGGTCTATCAATGCATACACATCAAAATAAAAAACCTTTAACATATTGGTGACGACATTAGGCACCTCATCCACCCCTTATCTCCCTTGAAGAGCATAGAATCTATTTTTCCTTGGAGCACCCCCTTTGTTGGCCTCCTCTTCCCTTTGGACCTACATTTACACCTTGGCCTTATGGTCGACCATCTCTACCATTATTTTGAGCACGAGGACAATCAAACACCTGATGACCCAGTTTACCACAACCATAGCAAGTATTAGAGTTCTTCAAACATGGGCCATTAGGGCTCCTACCACATCTTTGGCATATAGGGTTAGGCACCCCACCACTACCACCACCACCTTGGAATCTTCGGTTGTCATTAGTAAACCTTCTATTAGGAGCATTGGAAGACCCTTGGGCTTGGAAATTGTGGCCTTGAGGAATCCTACCACCCTTGGAATTTTGGAATCAACCTTTAAAACAAGCCCTCTTGCACTCACCACTCCTTCTCTTTCTATGCTTTTCCCACTCTAGTTGTTTGGTTTATGTCATGAGGTGACACAAATCCATATCATCTATTAGCATGGCAGTAAAACAATCCTCATTAACCAGGTTGAACACACATGACATAAATTTGTTCATACTTGATCTCAGCTCAACAACCAATTGTGGGGCATACTTGGAGAGTTGGTAGAACTTGAAAGGATACTCCCTCATACTCATGGACCCTTGCTTAAGGTTCATAAGCTCTATCATTTAGCCTCCCTTAGCTCTATAGGAAAGAAACAGTTGAAGAATGTGGCTTTAAATTCCTCCAAAGGAATAGCATTATCATCTCTTTTTTCTGACTTCCCCTATGTAAACCAAATTTAAGTGACCCCTTTGAGTTGGTAGGCCGCCAACTCCCCCTTTTCCTCTAAATTGACACCCATGATAAATAGCACTTTGTACACCTCATCAATGAACTCTTGGGGATTCTCATCTGTCTTGGATCTATGGAACTCTGATGGGTTTATTCTAGTGAAATCTCTTACCCTAGAAGCCAGAGTGTGAGCATGAAAGACTTGGGTCCCTTTGAGAAGTTAGTTGGTCATAGCACAAGCCAACAAAGTAATAGTATCTCAGAACTCATCTTGGGCCACCCCTCCACCTTGAGAAGCTTGAGGAGATGGAGAGGTCGGTTGCTCCTAGGGTGTACAGACTCTCCTTAGTCTCCCTCTTGGAATCGACATGATCTAGAAGAGCAAAGATTATTCATTAGGGGAAAAGACCTTAAACTTATATCTAAAGAATGATATAGACTATGAAAAAGTGGAACATTTCCTAAAATGCCTCATAGCCTCCTATTCATAATTGTTGTGCGCTTCACAAATATGAATAATATTCTAATCTACGCGATATGTTGGATTCCGAAGACCATTAACAATCTAGTGCTCTGATACCAAGTTTGTCATAACCCAAGCCTAGGGCCTAGACGTGACATAGCAAATGAGGAACTCGAAAGAACCCCAAACAAGCATCTTACCATATCAATCACACATCCTTGGTCGCAGAAGCAAAATAACAACAACAAGAGATATAAATAAGGGAAAGAGGACTAAAAGAAGACTTTGATAATCACAAAACATTCAAGAGTTAAGCTCATAGATTAATTACATCTTAATATCCAATAACACCTCTAAGATAGATTGGACCGGGGGCCAAGACACTCTCTGGGCTCACCCTCATAATAACAAGTGTTCAACATAAATAAGTATTAATCATAGCAAAAGTAGTAATGGTAGTGTTCTCAAACTTGAGGACTCATCAAAGCTTAACTCCAAAGTAGCGGACTAGCCACATGGAGGATGACCAAGAGGTGCTTCGATCCTTACATGGTAATACCATGTAGGCATAAAGTATGTATTAGTACATTTTAATGTACTAAGTCTGTAGGATGTAATGCAACAAGAAATAAGTCAATATAGTCAAAATGTATAACCATAAGTAATGGATAAGTATAATATCAATATGGCATGCATGATCAATGCTTGAAGTAAAACAGCTTGTAAATCATATAACTTGCAAAATATATATTACATGTGTGGGAAGAGACCACAAGCAACATAGACCAAGCAAACTACAACTTGGAATCCAAGGCATGTCACCCTCTTGGAAGGTTATTGAGGTATCCACTCCTCAATAAGCAGATTGGGCATGTCACCCCCCCAACAAGGTGGTCGAGGTATGCACCCCCCAACATAGTGATTGGGCAGGTCACCCCCCTCACAACGTGGTCAAGGTATCCACCCCCAACATAGTGATGGGGCATGTCACCCCCTAACAAGGTGATTGAGGCATCCACCTCTCAACATGGTGATTGGGCATGTCACCCCCCAACAAGGTGGTTGAGGCATGTTACTCCCTCAACAAGGTGATTGGGCATGTCACCCCCTAACAAGGTGTGGTCTACTTGAAATAGCATAGATATTTTCATGAATTCAATGCATACGTACAGGCCTTTAATCGTCATAAAGTAACTTGACTTATAAACCATGTAATAGATCATCAATAACTTGAGAATCCTTGTCAAGACATTTTATCAAACACTTGGTGGCTTCATAATGGTAGTTCAAAATAATGCAATTTAAGAGTGAAATAATATGAAAAAACTCAATGTAAATCAACCCACCAACATATAGTAGAACCCTCATGTAGGATACTTTAAAATCCATCATCAAATCTCATAGTAGATCATAGTTTCATAGCTCAAAACATGCATAGTCTTATTAGTAAAAACTAATTCGTAGTACAAGCTTGAAATAGATAGACATGCATAATCAGTCAACATTTCATAAAAACCCAACATAATTTTATAATCAAAATACATAATAAGAGATACTCATAGTTGATACAACTTGAAAACATGCAATTTTCATAAAAAGGAGGATTGGCCTCCATGGGTGAAAGGACCTAATGGATGAAACCCACATATCTTAAACTTGGATTTTCCTTGAGATAAGCTTGAAGAGAAGTTGGAGCTTGAAGAGAATCCTTGAGTTCCAAAGTTAGGCTTGAAATTCTTGAAATTTGAATGAAATATTTGATTAAGTTTTGAAGAGGTTTTTGAGAGGGTCTTGAGTGATATAGAGCCTATTTGGAAGACATCCTGGTAATTAGAATTTGTAGAATTTGGTGTAATTACACTGTCTGACCTATTTGGTTGGATAAATAATTACATGGTCAGCAGGTAAGTGGGCGTAATTGACTGAGTATAATTACACTTCCTGTTCTCAAGGGAAGGTTGTGAATTGCAGGTAATTATATGGTGTAATTACATGCTTGTCACTTTTTAATTTATTTCTTTTATTGTATTTTTATATTTTCATTTTTAATTTATTTTTATTTTTATTATTCTAATTTTTTTTAAAATTATATTTTATTTTATAATATTTATTTTTCATTTCTTTCTTACTCTCAATCTTTTTTCATGTGATTCCATACAATTTTTCATGGTATCTTTTTTTTATTTTATCTTTTGTTTTATTTTTACTGTCATGATTTTATTAATATTTTAATTTTTAAATCAAAGTTGGATTCATTGTTGGATAAAGTTAGAAATATACATATTTTTTCTTTTAAATCATATTTATGTATGTTATATTAAAATTTGGCATAAGAGTATTATGTTTATTTTTTCTTTTAAATTTAAAACTTATGTTATATTTTTTAGTTTCATTTATTTTTGTAGTATTGTCTTGATATTTCACATTACGAGCCATTTAAGTTTTTAGTTATATTAAATAGGTTATTTTTTAATCAAATATTTTAACAATTTTACTATGACATTATATTTATAATATTTAATATTCTTCTCAAACGCACATTTCATGATGTTCGCATAAAACTTATATTTTTATTTTTTTATAATTAGTTTTATTAAAATATACTAATTTAAAAAATATAAATTGATATCTTATAATATTAATTAAGAATATATATCTACTAATTAATATATTTTTAAAAGATAATATATATCTTAAATATTTAATTTAATATTATTTATAAATACCTATATTTGTCTAATACAAATTTTAAATTTTAAATAATTAAATTTTATTTTTAAAATTTAATATAATCTTGTAATTACACTCGTGCAACCAAACAAGACACTTATAATTACATTGTAATTACACTCTAGCAAACAAACAGGACCGTGTAATTACCAGGGAGTGTAATGACAGGGTGTGTAATTACTACCCTAGTAATTACACCAATTCAAATTACCAGGTGACTTTCCAAAAAGAACCATAGTGTTGAAAACGGCTAAGTATAGGTATTTTCATGCATAAGTGGGTATGGGGTATGACCCCGATGCCCTTTACCAAGATCGAAAAACCAAGGAGTCCATGTCTGGTACACGATGTGGACCCAACCCGAAGGCAAAAGTTGTACTGCTCCGCGCCCCTGGCGCGGACAGACACTAGATAAGGAAAATTAGCAAAAATTATTTTTTGCTATGGGTCCTCTAAAATTAGGGTTATATACCTATTTCCCACTCAATTTTGCCCACTGATTGAGAATATGAAGTCAGATTTTTTATATCACCCACGAATTTTCAGATTTATGAAAATTATGATTATGGCCATTTCTGAAGCATATTTTTGGAGCGTTTGAGTCTAATTATGGGAGAAGACCCAAATGGTGGTTTAGTAGTACTTCAAAGGAGTGCCTTAATAAAGCTAGAATAGTTCAGTATTGCAAGTTGGTTCCACATAAAAAATTTTCTCAAAGACTATTATTACTATTGTACAATCAGTGGAAATTCATTTGATGAACAACCAGGGAAGAAGTTATTTAATAAAATACAAGGAGCTCTAGGTAGAGAAATAGAAGAAAGCTGGTATAAAAGAGATGGAGTGATACAAAATCCGAATGATAGATGGTCAATAGGAGACAAAGTACAACATGTAATGAAAATATTAACTGAAAGATGTACAAATAGACAAATATAGAAAAACTAAAGCATAGTGAAATGAGTTGTTGGAAAAATGTCATACATACAATTCGGAGTTATGATAAAGAACAAAATAAGCCAAGGAAGCAATATAAGAAATGCCGATCTTACTATGATCAGTAATATAATAATAGGAGATATAATATGAGCAGGTCTTCGGCTAAGAAACCATACCTAAATAAAGATAGATATGTTACAAAACATAGACATGATAGGAACTACAAGAATAAATTAGAATGTCTTACTTATGGGAGTATAGAATACCTAGTGAATGTATGCCATAAAAGAAATAATAATAGAACTAGAAATTTACAATTAGTAGAAGATTTTCAAGAGACATTAATCAATATAGATGAATATATGTTAGATAATGAGAATATATATTCAATAGAAAGTGTAGAGGTTGCGGGAAAAACTCGATCAGATGATTCAGATTCAGATAATGAAGCATTAATAAATAAAATAGGTTTGGAACTAAAAGACCCAGATTTATAGGAAATACAAATAAGTACAATGATGAATATTTCACAAGAATGTAAACATGAGTACGAAAGAAATAAAGGAATCGACAGCAACCAATGTATTCTATGTAGGTGGTATCCAAGTAGAGAAACTCCAGAAAAATGTATGTTTTTCTATGTGGAGGGATGCATCACATGCATAGAAAATTTATTATAATTAAAGTGGTAAAAGACGAGGGGTGTGAAAGTAACGAAGCAAGTAATGATACAATAAATCTAAATATAATAATATTAGAAAGTAGAATGAATAAATTAGAATAGAGAGTGATGTTATTAGAAAAGAAAAGGTTGAAGAAAGTAGGATAGAGTAAGTACAAACGACTGAAGAATGGGGGTTTTGGAGACCATCAACCCAAGAAGAAAAACAAATGAATATAGAGACAGTAGTAAATCATTATAAAAGTCTAATATGTGATGAAGATAAAAAATTTACTATAATTAAGGCACTAGCTAAACTTAAAATATAAGATATAGAATTACAAACATTAGCGCTAATAGACAAAGGATGTACAGGTAGCATAATAAATAAAAAGATACTAGCACAAAAAATTTATAAGAACCTTGGAAAAGCAAATTGCAGCAATGCAAATGGATGGAACATATAGTACAAATCAATATTATATAGGAAAGTTACATGTTAGCTTCTTAAACACATGCAATAACTTTTACAAACCAATGTATATCTGTCACGACCTAATTTAGGATCATGACCTATATTAAGGGGAAGGATCCCAAAGCAAGCCTCACTAGAATTCTGCAGAAAATCGGCCAGAGTTTCCTCTATTTTTAGGCCTATTCAAAAAATTAAACTTCAAAATATTCCAATCAAGCTACCATATAAATTTTTTTGCCTATTCTCCTAGCAAAACACTAACTCATCTCCAACAGTAGGGAGAAACTCAAAATTCATCGCACATCTAAGATGACAAAAGAGTTTTCTATCTCTAATAAAATAAATGACTATGGAGCGACTCTAAGAATTCAAAAATAAGGTCCATACCAATGAATAACTCATTTCCCACATGAACAAGTGTGGGGCTCACCGCGGAATCAACTTGTTACCTTTAGCTAACTAAATCCTCGCCAATATCACCTGTATTCTCTGGAAAGAAAAAAAATAATGAGGAATAAGACGCTAGCTCAGTGAGTAATAATAATAACCAAAATTATTTTTAATAAGGGAGAAGTCAGAAAATATGCTAGATAATCATCCAAATCATATAATAAATGCTCTTTCGAAAATGAATAGTCAAAATCCTTCTTGTTGTCTCATATAAGCAATTCAACTTAGCTATTAAAAAATAAACTCGGTAAAATACTTTCATATCAAATTATATACATATATTCAGGAGTTTCCAAGAATGAATCATGTAATCGCTAATCGGTATGTCTATCTTCATAAAAGAATAGATTATAACTGTAACTTTCATGTCGGTAAAATCCCTACTCGAGGGATATCGATAACGCTATGTTAGTTCTACCTTCCCACTAGCGAGGCCTCTATCTGTAATCGGTAATACAAGGTGCACCAAATCTAACAAACCGTCGTTAGTTATGGGATTCATTAAGGTCTACTCTCATTAAAATATTTCTTTATAAACCATATAAGTTTTTCCAAAGTAGTACAAAGCATGTAAATCTTGTAATCATATCATGTCAAAACCTAATGAAAAATGCATGAAAAAGTACTTATATATCAAGTAAATGTCAAATCATTTCAATATACTTGTCTTATAAAATACATATAATTATTTCGGTATCATATCATGTAAAGAGACTTGTCCCATATGCAAATTGAAATCATTCAATAGAAATTCACTTTATAAATAATGTGAAAATCATGAAAACTTATAAAAGACAAATTGGGATTAAGATTACCACTCAGAATACTCGTGTAGAAGTACCAAACTTGTCACCTCAAACAATTTGTAAGACTTCCTTCGGTTAATCTATATTCATATCATAAAATATCATATTACTTTGTTTGTTCAAACTATGTTCATACTAACTTTAGAAATTCTCAATCCCTTTTAGGATTTTTCCATATTCTATCCATTTGATGATATACAATGTAATATCTAATTGATGCAATAATCTAATAATTTTTTCGGCTATCTTAACCATCTTGTTCTTCCAAAATTTGCCCTTAACCCCCAAGTTATAGCCATGAATACACATTAACTCTATCATAAAGTGATAGAACTTACCTTCTGTCATGCTTCTCATCATAGTCTCAAATCAAAGCTCTTAAGATTATTTTGTTCCCCGTCTTTTGGTTCCAATATGTAAGCAATTGAACAAATCTTTTTTGTTTAAGGTTGTTGTACGCAACCCTTTATTGCAACTCCCTTTTTTATTGTTTTTGCTGGGTTAGGCATTGGAAGCTTTGCTGTCCCTCTTTTTTTTTAATTATTTTTCTAGGGCTTTCATCCCACTACCTCATCTTTATTATTCTTTTTTTTTAAAATCTAACTCTTTTTTTTTTCTTTCTTGAAAGAAAAAGACAACTATGCCATTTAAATGACCATTGTTATTACATTCTTTCCATATTAAGAAATTTTGTCCCCTTATTTAAGATGAGTACGTACCTTCAGACTGAAACAAATGAGGATACTTGGCTCACATATCATTCTCTAACTCCCAAGTAGCTTCCTTAATGGTGTGATTCCTCTATAGGACCTTCACAGACACAATTTCCTTTGACCGTAGCCTTATGACTTGTCTATCAATAATAGCCATTGGTTCCTCTTCATGATTCTCATCAATCTATATAGTTAGTGTTTCAACTATGTGAGAGGAGTCTGGTACATACTTCCTCAACATAGAGACATGAAACACTAAATAGATAAAGGACATCTCATGAGGGAGTGTCAAATGATATGCCACTCCTCCTATTCGATCAAGTATCTCATGCGGTCCTATATACCTCGAGCTCAACTTACCTTTTTTACCAAATTGCATTACCCCTTTCATAGGAGAGACTCGAAGGAAAACTTTATCCCCAAATGCAAATAATAAATCTTTTCTCCTCTTATCTGCATATGACCTTTGTCTACTTTGAGCGGTGAGCAACTGCTTTCAGATTAACTGGAGCTTGTCTATTCCTTCATGAACCAAGTCTATCCTAACACCTTAGCCTCTCTAACCTCGAACTACCCTATAGGGGAACAACATCGCCTACCATACAAAGCTTTAAATAGAGCCATCTGAATGTTAGACTAAAAGCTATTGTTGTAAGCGAATTCAACTAATGGTTAGTAGGTATCAATACAAGGCTTCATATGGAACCCATTTGAATGCTGGACTGGAAGCTATTGTTGTAAGCGAATTTAGCTAAAGGCTAGTAGACATCCCAAGTACCTCCAAAATCAAGAATGCAAGCCCTCAACATATCCTCTAGGATTTGTATAGTACGCTCTGACTGCCCATCCGTCTGTGGGTGAAAGGCAGTACTGAGATCTACTTATGTACCTAATGCTTCTTAAAAAGATCTCCAAAAGTGTGAAGTGAATTGCAACCCTCTGTCAAAGATGATAGATATTGGACTCCATGAAGTCGAACAATTTCATTCATAAATATCTGGGCATATCTCAATATACTAAAAGTAGTCTTTAGTAGTAAGAAGTGTGTTGATTTTGATAATTGATCTACAATCGCCCATACAGAGTCATAACCTCGCAGGGTTCATGGTAGACCAACCAAAAAATCCATAGTAACCCTTTCCCATTTGCACTTTGGAATCTGGATCTTTTGTAGTAATCCTGCAGATTGCTGATTCTCAGCTTTAACCTTTTGACATGTCAAAAACTAGAAATATAGTTAGAAACATCTTTCTTCATACCTTCCCACCAAATAACTGCTTCAGACCATGGTACATTTTTATGGAACCAAGGTATATAGTATATCTGGAGTTGTGAGCTTCCTCGAGAATGACTCGTCTTAGCCCACTTTTGTTTGGTACATATAATTGATCTCCCAATCGAAGCATACCATCACCATTGATAATCAATTTCTTACTTTTTCCCATTGTAGCTTCATCTTGATATTTACAAAGCTGCTCATCCTCATATTGAGTAGCTTTTATGCTCTCCGCTAATGAAGATCTAGCTTGCACATAAGCTAGTAATGTCTCTGAATATTCCATTCTAAGACCTGCACCCTCAAGTTTTTCCATATCATTCACTAATTGCCTCTTTTCAGGATCTATATACGCTAAACTACCCATAGATTTTTTGCTCAGTGCATCGGCCACAACATTGGCTTCTGCAGGATGTTATAGAATAATGCAATCATAATCCTTCAATAACTCCATCCACCGTTATTATCGAAAGTTGAGATCTCTTTGTTGAAAAATATACTTTAAGCTCTTATTGCCAGTATATATCTCACAAGTTTCACCATATAGATTATGCCTCCAATTTTAAGAGTAAATATCACAACAGCCATCTCCAAATCATATGTAGGATAGTTCTGCTCGTGCTTCTTCAACTGACTCGACACATTGGAAAAAACATGACCATTTTGCATAAGAACACATCCTAAGCCACCCTAGAAACATCACAAAACACCATGAATCCTCCGAAACTTGATGTTAAGGTTAGTACTGGTGCAGTTGTCAAACATATTTTAAGTTTTTCAAATCTCTGCTCATATTTTTCTATCCACTAAAACTTCACCTTTTTCTGTGTTAGCTTGGTCAAAAGGGGTTAGTATTCAGAAAAAATCCTTCAAAAAATGCCTATAATAACTTGCCAAACCCAAAAAGCTTTGAATCTTTGTAGGTGAGGTAGGTCTAGGCCATTTTTGTATGGCTTCTACCTTTATGTAATCCACCGTAATTCCATCTTTGGATACAACATGTCCCAGAAATGCTACTAAGTCTATACAAAATTCACACTTTGAGAACTTAGGATATAGCTTGTGTTCTCACAATCTTTGTAACATAGTTGTCAGATACTTCTTGTGTTCTTCTAGGACTATCACTCACTTGTCCAGGAAAAGCCTAAACAACCTATTCATTAAGTCGATGAATCCAGCTGGAGCATTGGTCAGTCCGAAAGGCATCACAAGAAACTCATAGTGCCCATATCGAGTTCCAAATGTTATCTTAGAAATATCTCCCTCCCTGATTCGAAGTTGATGATAACCGGATCAAAGTCTACCTTTAAGAGCCCCCTACAACTTATAAAAAAGGTCCTTAATATGAGGCAAAGGATACTTATTACATATTGTTACCTTATTCAACTGTCTGTAGTTGATGCATATTCTCTGAGACCCATCTTTATCCTTTACGAAAAATACTGGTGCACCCAACCTATGGGACATGACGTCCTTTTAGTATAAAGATAGGTTCATTTAGCATCTCAAATCTGACAATTTTCGCATGACAATCTATTGTAGCATAGCAAAGAGATAGCCAATTTATACCCATCAACATATCAAAGTCAATCATGTCAACTACAATTAAGTTAGCTAGAGTGTCTCTACCCTTAAGTCTAATCTTACAATCATGGTACACATATTCAACTAACAGAGATTCTCCCACAAGAGTAGCAATAAGGAAAGGATGATAAAATATCTCTGGTTATCAAGCAAACCTCAAAGCAAAGTATGAGGACCCATAGGAGTTCGTAGATCCTAGATTAATCAAAGCATATGCATAAAATGAACAAACTTAAATAATACCTGTAACCACTGTATTTGAGCCCTAAATATCTTGCCTAGTAAGTGCAAAAAACTCTTGATTGGCCTCTGCCCATATTTCCCTGTCCTTGATTTCCATTAACACGATCTCCGACACCTTAACCTCTGTTTCCTATACTAGTATTAACTAAAGCATTACAAGTAGTTTGAGTGGGTGCAGTCATTAGAGTAGAGTTCTAGTTTGAGTTCTTTGGAGGTAGAGGAAAATCTCTGTGGCGATGCCCTAATTGACCACATCGAAAGAACCCTTTAGTCAAAACATGACACTGGCCTGCATGTGATCTACCACAAGTCTGATAGGATGGAGTAGTGGCATACATTTGACTAGAATATCACTATGCATGTGATGATAGTTTTCCCTGAACACCTTGTCCCTGATGTGGTCTGTATGTGGATTGCGAAATTATATCCATCCCTACCTGAGAGCCTTGATGTTGTCTTCCCTAACTTCCTACTTTGCAATTTGCACCATAGTCACCACCAAAAAATCCTTCTGTCGTGTCCTTCTTTCGAGCATCAAAGGTTGCACGTTCCTCATGACCCTTGTCTTCAATCTTTCTTGCTAAATCAACCACCTCTGAAAGAAATAAAGGAATCAATAGCAACTAATGTATTCTATGTAGGTGGTATCCAAGTTGAGAAACTAGACCAAAATGTATGTTTTCCAATGCGAAGGGATGCATCACATGCATAGAAAATTTATTAGAATTAAAGTGGTAAAAGACGAGGGGTGTGAAAGTAACGAAGCAAGTAATGATACAATAAATCTAAAGATAATAATATTAGAAAGTAGAATGAATAAATTAGAACAGAGAGTGACATTATTAGAAAAAGGAAAAGAAAAGGTTGAAGAAAGTAGGATAGAGTAAGTACAAACGACTGAAGAATGGGGGTTTTGGAGACCATCAACCCAAGAAGCAAAACTAATTAGTATAGAGACAGTAGTAAACCATTATGAAAGTCTGATATGTAATGAAGATATAAAGTTTACTATAGTTAAGGCACTGGCTAGACTTAAAATATAAGATATAGAATTACAATCATTAGCGCTAATAGACAAAGGATGTACAGGTACCATAATAAATAAAAAGATACTAGCACAAAAAAATCATAAGAACCTTAGAAAAGCAAATTGCAGCAATGCAAATGGATGGAACATATAATATATATCAATATTATATAGGAAAGTTACATGTTAGATTCTTAAACATATGTAATAATTTTTACAAACCAATGTATACCTGTCACGACCCTATTTAGGATCATGACCGGCACTAAGGGGAAGGATCCCAAATCAAGCCTTACTAGAATTCTACAGAAAATCGGCCAGAGTTTTCTCTATTTTTAGGCCTATTCAAAAAATACCTGTCTCAGAATCAACAACAGAACTTCAAAATATTCCAATCAAGCTACCATATAAATTTTCTGTCTATTCTCCGAGCAAAACACTAACTCATCTCCAAAAATAGGGAGAAACTCAACATTCATCACACATCTAAGATGATAAAAGAGTTTTCATGTCTCCAATAAAATAAATGACTATGGAGTGACTATAAGAATTCAAAAATAAGGTCTATACCAATGAATAACTCATTTCCCACATGAATAAGTATAGGGCTCACCGCGGAATCAACTTGTTACCTTTAACTAACTAAATCCTCGCAAATATCACTTGTATTCTCTGGAAAGAAAAAAAAGAATGAGGAATAAGATACTAGCTCAGTGAGTAATAATAATAATCACGATTATTTTTAATAAGGGACAAGTCAGAAAATATGTTAGATAATCACCCAAATCATGTAATAAATGCTCTTTCGAAAATGAATAGTCAAAATCTATCTTGTTGTCTCATATATGCAATTCAACTTAGCTATTAAGAAATAACCTCGGTAAAACACTTTCATATCAAATCATATACATATATTCAGGAGTTTCTAAGAATGAATCATGTAATCGCTAATCAGTATGTCTATCTTCATAAAAGAATAGATGATAACTGTAACTTTCATGTCGGTAAAATCTCTACTCGAGGGATATCAATAACGCTATGTTAGTTCTACCTTCCCACTAGCGAGGTCTCTATCTATAATCGGTAATACAAGGTGCACTAAATCTAACGAACCCGTCGTTAGCTAAGGGATTCATCAAGTTCTACTCCCATTAAAATATTTCTTTATAAACCATACAAGTTTTTCCAAAGCAGTACAAAGCATGTAAATCTTGTAATCATATCATGTCAAAACTTAATAAAAAAATACATGTAAACGTACTTATATATCAAGTAAATGACAAATCATTTCAATAACGATAATCATCTCAAATTCAAAATACTTGTCTTATAAAATACATATAATTATTTCGGTATCATATCATGTAAAAGGACTTGTCCCATATGAAAATTGAAATCATTCAATAGCAATTCACTTTATAAATCATGTGAAAATCATGAAAACTTATAAAATACAAAATGGGATTAAGATTATCACCTAGAATACTCATGTAGAAGTACCAAACTTTTCACCTCAAACAATCCGTAAGATTTCCTTCGGTCAATCTATATTCATATCATAAAATCCCACGTTACATTATTTGTTCAAACTATGTTCATACTAACTTTAGAAATTATCAATCCCTTTTAGGATTTTTTTATATTCTGTCCATTTGATGATATGCAATGTAATACCCAAACTATGAGTAATCCAATTGGCGCAATAATCTAATGATTTTTTTGGCTATCTTAACCATCTTGTTCTTTCAAAATTCTGTACTCTAAACTATTCTTGTTGTGCAATTATCCATCCTTTGTCACTAAATTTCAAAACCCAATGTAAATCACCTAGCCCAAGAACTTTAGTAAGGCTATAGAAGATGACAAAACAAGGATTTACTTCTAATCATGAGAATTTCACAATGTCTCCATCTGTTTAACTCTTAATTTTCTTAAACCCTTAACCCCCAAGTTATAGCCATGAATACACATTAACTCTATCATAAAGTTATAGAATTTACCTTCTATCATGCTTCTCATCATAGTCTCAAATCAAAGCTCTTAAGATTATTTTGTTCCCCGTCTTTCGGTTCTAATGTGTAAGCAATTGAACAAATCTTTTTTTTGTTTAAGATTGTTGTACGCAACCCTTTACTGCAACTCCCTTTTTATTGTTTTTATTGGGTTAGGCGTTGGCAGCTTTGCTGTCCCTCTTTTTTTTAATTATTTTTCTTGGGCTTTCATCCCACTACCTTATCTTTATTATTCTTTTTTTTAAATCTAACTGGTTTTTTTCTTTCTTGAAAGAAAAAGACAACTATGCCCTTTAAATGACCATTGTTATTACATTCTCCCCATCTAAAGAAATTTTGTAGCCTTATTTAAGACGAGTACGTACCTTCAGACTGAAACAAATGAGGATACTTGGCTCACATATCATTCTCTGACTCCCAAGTAGCTTCCTCAATGGTGTGATTCCTCCATAGGACCTTCACGGACACAATTTCCTTTGACCGTAAACTTCTTACTTATCTATCAATAATAGCCATTGGTTCCTCTTCATACGTTAGATTCTCATCAATCTATATAGTTAGTGTTTCAACTACGTGAGAGGAGTCTGGTACATACTTCCTCAACATAGAGACATGAAACACTGAATAGATAAAGGACATCTCATGAGGGAGTGCCAAACGATATGCCACTTCTCCTATTTTATCAAGGATCTTATGTGGTCCTATATCAACTTATCTTTTTTACTAAATTGCATTACCCCTTTCATAGGAGAGACTCGAAGGAAAACTTTATCCCCAAATGCAAACACTAAATCTCTTCTCCTCTTATCTACATATGACTTTTGTCTACTTTGAGCTGTGAGCAACTGCTTTTTGATTAACTGGACCTTGTTTATCCCTTCGTGAACCTAGTCTGGTCCTAACACCTTAGTCTCTCCAACCTCGAACCACCCTATAGGAGAATGACATCGCCTACCATACAAGGCTTCAAATGGAGCCATCTGAATGTTAGACTGAAAGCTATTGTTCTAAGTGAATTCAACTAACGGTAAGTAGGTATCACAAGTACCTCCAAAATTAAGAATGCAAGTCGTCAACATATCCTCTAGGATTTGTATAGTACGCTCTAACTGCCCATCCATCTGTGGGTGAAAGGCAGTACTGAGATCTACTCATGTACCTAATGCTTCTTGAAAAGATCTCCAAAAATGTCTAGTGAATTGTAACCCTCTATCAAAGACGATACATATTGGAATCCATGAAGTCAAACAATTCTAGTTATAAATATTTGGGCATATCTCCCTATACTAAAAGTAGTCTTTACTGGTAAGAAGTGTATTGATTTTGATAATTGATCTACAATCACCCATATAGAGTCATAACCTCTTAGGGTTCATGGTAGACCAACCACAAAATCCATAGTAACCCTTTCCCATTTTCCACTTTGGAATCTTGATCTCTTGTAGTAATCCTGCGGATTACTGATTCTCAGCTTTAACATGTTGACATGTCAAAAACTAGAAACAAAGTTAGCAACATCTTTCTTCATACCTTCCCACCAAACAACTACTTCAGATCATGGTTCATTTTTATGGAACCAAGGTGTATAATATATCTAGAGTTGTGAGCTTCCTCGAGAATGACTCGTCTTAACCTACCTTTGTCTGGTATATATAACTGATCACCCAATTGAAGCATATCGTCACCATTAATAATCATTTTCTTACTTGTTAGGACCCGTATGTCTTTAGTTGGATAAATTAGGAAAAGTTTGGGACCAAAAGTGGAATTTTTACAAAGTTGGGTTCTTGAAAGAATTTAGTAGTGCCACTTTAAATTTTGTTGGCTTTTAATTGGTGCATGTGTTGTGTGGACCACATTCCTTGACCAAATTCTTGCTTTTATGTATAAGATATTTTCTTACCTTACTAACTCTTTACACTTAGCTAAGAACAAAGGAAAGTTAAGAAAAAACAAAACCAAAGCTTCTTCCATGAACAGTGGATTTCGAATTTCACCTTCTTCCATTCCAAGAATTTTTTGTGTTGGT
>DF357572.1:926-26274 GCA_000787875.1 Solanum virginianum
GCCCGAAAATGTGCCTCGGAAGTGCCCAAAATCGTAATTTTCATATATCTCAAAATTCATGCGTGATATCGAAAATCTGACTTCATATTCTTATTCAAGGGGGTCATGTTGAGTGAAAATGCATCTAACCCCAATTTTGGATAAAACAATTAGCAACTTTGATTTTTCAAAAATGTAATTTCTAGTGTTGTTTCCGCGCCCGCGATGCGCACTAGTATATTTTTGTGTGCAGATTTTTTATTTTGATATAAGACTTTTAAGTCTTGGACCTAAGTGTTTCCAAATGTGAAATACCTATACTTAGCCGTTTTTCACCCTCATATCATTCAAAACATTCTCCAATACTCAGTCAGACACTTAGCCAAACATTTTACTTCTAAACTCTAGTCTCAAAAACCTCTCCGGATCTAAGGATTTTCTCTCAAGCTTTAAGTCTTCATCTTCAATCCTCATCAAATTTATCTCCAAAGCTAAGGTATGTGGGTTTCTTTCATAGGTTCCTTTCACCCACGATACCCAATATTCCTTCACTCTATTTTCATAATTTAAAGTTGATTTACAAATGGGTTTTTATTATTATGAAAATCACTACGCACTATGTTGGAGATCATGAAATTGTGACTGTTTTGCTATGTTTTGAGCCATGAATCTAAGGTCCATTGTAAGATTTCATAAAGGGTTTTGATGTATATTGCTTGAGAGTGTTACCAAGTATCTATTAAAGGTTTTACATTGAATTTACTAGCTTGATCTCACTCTTGAATTATATGGTTTTACATTAGCACTACACACCCTCTAAGTGTTTGATAAAATGTTCGGTTATGGATTTTTGAGGAATTAAAGGTCCAATATATGTCTTATGAGTTGAATGACTATAAGATGATGAAATGATGATGAGATGATGATGAAATGAATGTATTATATGGTATTCTCTATATAGTGTTGGAATGTGACCATGCCCTACTCAGGGGTCGGGCGCCGAGTAACCTTGTCAAGGGGTTTGTACCTTGATAACCTATCGGGGGATTTGTACTCTGGCACTACGGATGGTAGGGTGTGACTATCCATCTACCTTTTTGGGGGTTTGTATGTATCAACCTATCGGGGGGTTTGTCCTTCGACACCATGGGTGGTAGGGTGCGATGATCCACCAACCTATCAGGGGATTTGTACTCTAGCACCACGGGTGGTAGGATGCGATGATCTACCAACCTATTGACAGGGTTTATACCTCAATCACCAAATATGTTATGTCCAATGTAAGCATGGTTTACTTAAGCATTAATCATACATGTCATATTGTTATTATGCTAGTTATTCTCCATCTCTATGCATTTTGATCACGATGCCTATCTTTTGTTGCACTACATCCTACATACTTAGTACATTCAAAGGTACAAATGCATACTCTATGCCTACATGATGTCACCATGTAGAAACCAGTATACCGCCTGATCATCCTCCTTCTCGACGTGGCTAGTATGACTTCTATCAAGCTTGTTGGTGAGTCCTCCATTCCGGGGACATTAATATGATCTCTTCCTATGTATTAACCGATGCACCTCCCTAGCCACCTCTTTATCACCACCATCAACATGCGCTAGGCTACCCATAAATACCCTACTTAAGGCATCCGCCACCACATTAGCCTTGTCGGGATGATAATGCACACCCATATCATAGTTCTTAAGAAGTTCTAGCCACCTTCTCTGTCTCAAGTTGAGATCTTTATGAGTGAAGACATATTGGAGACTCTTACGATCCATGAACACATCAACATGAACCCCATACAAATAGTGACGCTAAATCTTTAATGCAAATACAACATCGACTAACTCAAGATCATGAGTAGGACAATTCTTTTCATCCACTTTGAGTTGTCTAGAAGCATAGGCTATGACCGTAATATTTTGCATCAACACACAATCCAAACCAACCCAGGAAGCATCACAATACACAATAAATCCCTTTAGCCTTTTTGGTAGTTACAATATAGGAGCGGACACAAGCTTATCCTTCAATGTTTGGAAGCTCCTTTCACAATCATTGGTCCATGTAAACTTTGCCTTCTTTTGAGTCAATTTTTTCATAGGAGAGGTAATAGAAGAAAACCCATTCACAAACCTCCGATAGTAACCTGCAAAGCCCAAGAAGCTCCTAATATCCGATGGGGGTCAATAGTCTAGGCCAATTTCTAATCACATTCGTCTTCTTAGGATCTACCTTAATACCATCTCCTGACACCATAAGTCCTAGGAAGGCAACCTCCCTCAACCAAAACTCACACTTTTCATATTTAGCATACAACTTCTCCTCCGTCAATACTCACACTTTTCATATTTAGCATACAATTTCTCCTCCCTCTATCTTTGTAATACCACCCTCAAATGAGCTCTATGCTCCTCCTCACCATGAGAATAGAACAAAATATCATCAATGAATACCACAACAAATAAATTAGGGAAGTTTTAAAGACCCTATTCATTAGATCCATTTAGATGGCCGGTGCATTGGTCAACCCAAAAGACATCACAAGAAATTCAAAATGCCCATATCTAGTCTAGAAGGTCATCTTAGGAATATCACACTCCCTCACCTTCACTTGATAGTACCCGGATCGAAGATCACTCTTAGAGAAGTGGCTCACCCCTTGCCATTGGTCAAATAAATCATCAATCCTCGAAAGAGGATACCTATTCTTGATCGTGTATTAAGTTGTCGATAGTCAATGCATATTCTAAGAGACCCATCTTTCTTTTTCACAAACAACACCGGTGCACCCCAAGGGGATTAGCTAGGCCTAATAAAACCCTTCTCCAACAAGTCCCTCAATCGCTCATTTAACTCCTTCAACTCCGCCAGGGCCATACGATAAGGGCGAATAAAAATGGGTTGGGTATCGGGGAGGAGGTCTATGTCGAAGTCTATTTCCATTTCGGGAGGAACACCGGGAAGGTCATTCAGAAAGACATTAAGAAACTCATTCACAAATAGAACCGAATCTATAGAAGGACTTTGGACTCCACATCCCTAACCCTTACGAGATGATAAAGGCACCCCTTAGAGATCAACTTACGGGCTTTAATGCAAGAGATAAACCTACCCTTGACCACCACATTATGACTCACCTACCTAAGGATGGTTCATTTAAGAATTGGAATTTGACCCTATGGATTCTACAATCAATAGAGGCATAGTATGCATGCAACCAATCCATCTCAAGAATGACATCAAAATAAACCATATCCAACTTAAAAAGATCACAATGCAATATTTTGTGCAGGATGCAAATGGAACAATTTCTATAGACCTTTCTAGCAATAATAGATGCACCAATAGGAGTAGACACCTTGTATGACTCATGCAACAATTCAAGCACAATATGGAAGTTTTTGGCAATAAAGGGGGTAACAAAAGAAAGAGTGGCACTAGAATCAATCAACGCATATACATTAAAATTAAAGATTTTCAACATAACAGTGATGACATCGGGCACCTCATCAATCCCTTACCTCCAATGCAAAGTGAAATGACCCCAAAAGTGCCCGAAAATGTGTCTCGGAAGTGCCTAAAATCGTAATTTTCATATATCTCAAAATTCATGCGTGATATCGAAAATCTGACTTGCCCGAAAATGTGCCTCGGAAGTGCCCAAAATCGTAATTTTCATATATCTCAAAATTCATGCGTGATATCGAAAATCTGACTTCATATTCTTATTCAAGGGGGTCATGTTGAGTGAAAATGCATCTAACCCCAATTTTAGAGTAAACAATTAGCAATTTTTATTTTTCAAAAATGTAATTTCTAGTGTTGTTTCCGCGCCCGCGACGCACATTAGTATATTTTTGTGTGCAGATTTTTTATTTTGATATAAGACTTTTAAGTCTTGGACCTAAGTGTTTCCAAATGTGAAATACCTATACTTAGCCGTTTTTCACCCTCATATCATTCAAAACATTCTCCAATACTCAGTCAGACACTTAGCCAAACATTTTACTTCTAAACTCTAGTCTCAAAAACCTCTCCAGATCTAAGGATTTTCTCTCAAGCTTCAAGTCTTCATCTTCAATCTTCATCAAATTTATCTCCAAAAGCTAAGGTATGTGGGTTTCTTTCATGGGTTCCTTTCGCCCATGATACCCAAGATTTCTTCACTTTATTTTGCATAATTTAAAGTTGATTTACAAATGGGTTTTTATTATTATGAAAATCACTACGTACTATATTGGAGATCATGAAATTGTGACTGTTTTGCCATGTTTTAAGCCATGAATCTAAGGTCCATTGTAAGATTTGATAAAGGGTTTTGATGTATATTGCTTGAGGGTGTTACCAAGTATCTATTAAAGGTTTTACATTGAATTTACTAGCTTGATCTCACTCTTGAATTGTATGGTTTTACATTAGCACTACACACACTCTAAGTGTTTGATAAAATGTTCGGTTATGGATTTTTGAGGAATTAAAGGTCCAATACATGTCTTATGAGTTGAATGACTATATGATAATGAAATGATGATGAGATGATGATGAAATGAATGTATTATATTGTATTCTCTATATAGTGTTAGAATGTGACCATACCCTACTCAAGGGTCGAGCGCCGGGTAACCTTGTCAAGGGGTTCGTACCTTGATAACCTATCGGAGGGTTTGTACTCCGACACTATGAATAGTAGGGTGCGACTATCCATCTACCTTTTTAGGGGTTTGTACATATCAACCTATCGGGGGGTTTGTCCTTCGGCACCATGGGTGGTAGGGTGTGATGATCCACCAACCTATCGGGGGGTTTGTACTCTGGTACCACGGGTGGTAGGATACGACGATCCACCAACCTATTGACAGGGTTTGTAGCTCAATCACCAAATATGTTATGTCCTATGTAAGCATGTTTTACTTAAGCATTAATCATACATGTCATATTGTTATTATGCTAGTTATTCTCTATCTCTATGCATTTTGATCACGATGTCTATGTCTTGTTGCACTGCATCCTACATACTTAGTACATTCAAAGGTACTAATGCATACTCTATGCCTATATGATGTCATCATGTAGAAACCAGTATACCGCTTGATCATCCTCCTCCTCCATGTGGCTAGTATGACTTCTATCAAGCTTGTTGGTGAGTCCTCCATTCTGGGGACATTACTTATGATCTCTTGCTATGTATTAAGATTTTCTCTCTTTGACATGTATTGACTATGAGGGTGAGCCCGATTGCTTTGTCATGGGCCCCACTCTTATATATGTAGTAGAGGTATTGCTGGACATGTTATGTATCTATGTTATAAGCTTTGACTCTATTGTCTCTTCACATTTATGATATGGAAGTTTACCCTTAGTCCTAATTCCTCTTGTTTACATTTATCCCTTATTGTTATTCTAATTGCTTTCGTGACCAAGGATGTGTCATGATATGCTTTGAGGCTTGTTTGGGGTTCCTTCGGGTTCCCTATTTATCGGTCACGTCTAGGCCCTACACTTGGGTCATGACATAAAGTATAAAACTGATTGTGCCTTGGAGCACCATCTTGTTGGCCACCTCTCCCCAAAGGAACTACATTAGCACCTTGTGGATGAACCTCCTTATCCTTGTTGCAATTTCGAGGGTAATCCATCACCTTATGCCCAAATTCCCCACAACTATAACACGAATTGGTATCCTTCAAGCATGGGCCACTATGACCTCTACCACATTTTGGACATCCACCATTATGAACCACACCCCTAACACCTTGGGCCCTTGGAAAATCATTGGCAACCCTCTGATTAGATACATGAGAAGACCCTTGGCCTTGATGGAACCAGGCACCCTTTTGGAACTTACTATCAAAACGTGCCCTCTTGGCCTCATGATCCCTCCTCTTCCTCAAATTCTCCTCTTCCATTTGTTCGGCATAGGTCATTAAATAGGATAAGTCCATGTCAGTAATCAACATGGTGGACCGGCATTCCTCACTCACTAAGTCTGAGACACCCATCAAAAATTTGTTCATTCTAGACCTTGAGTCGGCAACCAAGTGGGGAGCATATTTAGAGAGTTGAGTAAACTTGAGGGCATACTCCCTCACACTCAAAGATACTTATCTCAAATTCATGAATTCCACCAATTTAGCTTCCCTAAGTTGAAGACGGAAGAATTGACTAAGGAAAGCCACCTTGAACTCTTCTTAAAGCACCACATAGTTGACTCCCTTCCTTTCCTTCCATTGATTAAACCATATTTGTGCCACCCTCTTGAGTTGGTAAGCCGCTAACTATGCCTTCTCCTCCAATCTAACACCCATAATAGCCAAAACCTTGTAGACCTCATCAATGAACTCTTGAGACTCCTCATCTACCTTTGACCCATAGAATGCCGGGGGATTCATCCTCATGAAGTCTCTCACCCGAGAAGCCAGTGTAGGAGCATGATAGGCTTGGGCCCCTTAGTTGGCTTGGTTAGCCACAACTTGTTCAAGCAAAGTGATAGCATCCCAGAGATCTTCAATAGCCGATTGCTCCTCGGGTGTGCAGAATCTTCTTCCTCTCCTGTTAGGCATGATCTAGCATAGCAAAGGACAGTTGTTAGGGGGGAAAATTAACTCTATAGAGTGACTTAGAACATGAAGAAGGGAAATACTTCCTAAGATGCCTCATAGCCTCTTACTCATAGTTGTTGTGCACAACATAACCATGAATAAGACTCTAATCGATGCAGTATGTTGGACTTCGAGGATCTAACAACCTAATGCTCTGATACCATGTTTGTTATGACCCAAGCCTAGGGCCTAGATGTGACATGGCTCATGGGGAACCCTAGGGGACCCCAAGAAAGCCTCTTAATGTATCATTACACATCTTTGGTCGCAAAAGCAATAAAATACAACAAGAAATGGTAAATAAAGATAATGGGGCTAAGGGACAACCTTGATAACATAAACGTCTAGAAACAAGAGAGTCAAGGCTCATAGCATAGATACATATAATGTCCAACAACACCTCTAGTATATAGATAAGAGCAGGGGCCAAGAAAACCAACCGGGCTCACCCTCAAAGTCAAAACAAAAGTAAAAAAAAGATAGTCTAAGTATATAGCATAAGATCATGAATATCGTCCCTGGAATGGAGGAATCACAACAAGCTTGAGAGATATTGTACTAGCCATGTGGAGGAAGCCACGTGGAGAAGGATGCTCAAGTGGGGCTCTGGTTCCTACATGGTGACATTATGTAGGCATAGAGTATGTGTTAGTACATTTGAAGTTTGTAGGATACAATGCAAAGAGAGATAGGCACCATAAGCAAAATGTATAACATAGGCAATGACTAAGCTTATAGTAATATGGCATGTATGAATGATGCTGGAAGTAAAATCATGCTTATATATATGGAACATAATACTAGTGTAACGAGTGACCACTATTAGTGCAATACAAGGCCTACCATCTCCTTGGAGAGGTGCATAAGGTACAAACCCCTTCATGAGGTTGATGAGGTACAAACCCCCAACAACGTTGATGAGGTACAAACCCCCCAACAAGGTTATAAAGGTACAAACCCCTTGACAAGGTTGCATGGGTATGCCAACTCTCGAGAGAGGCGATCAAGGTACAAACCCCTCAACAAGGTTACCTGAGCCTACAACCTCACGAGTGAGGCTTGGTCATCCCCAACATAATAGAGATAATATCATATACATACATTCCTTCCATCATTATCATCATATACATACACTCCTTTCATCATCATAAAGTCATTCAACTTATAAGACATGCATTGGACCTTCAACTCCTCAAGAAATCATAATCCGACCACTTTATCAAATATTTGGCGGGTGTGTAGTGCTAGTGTAACCCATGCAATTCAAGAGTGAAATCATGCTAGAAAATTCAATGTAAAACCATCAATAGATATTTGGTAATACCCTCAATCCATATACATCAAAGCCCTTTATCAAATGACATAATAGATCTTAGATTCATAGCTCAAAACAAGCTAAAACAGCCATAATTTCATAAACGCCAACATAGTGTGCAGTGAAATTCATAATAAGTAAGACCCACGAGTAAATCAACTTTAAAATCATGCAATTTTATGTAAAAGAAAGCTTGGGTATCTTGGTTGAAAGGAACCGACGAAAGAAACCCACATACCTCAGCTTTGGAGAATAGCTTGAAGAAGCTTGGAGATGGAGACTTGAAGCTTGAATGAGAACCTTAAGATACGGATGAGTTTTGAGACTTGAATTTAGGAGTAAAATATTTGGCTAAGTGTTTGAATGAGTATTAGGGAATGTTTAGAATGATATGAGGGTGAAATATGGCTATAGGTATTTTCACGTTTGAGAATACTTAGGCCCAAGACTCAAAAGTCTTGGACCAAACTTGAAAAACTTCCCAAAAATAACACAGTGGCGTCCCCTTGGTGTGTCACGTCAGGAGCGCGAACGCACACTAAAAATCACATTTTTGCGATTTTTAAATTTTTCTACAGTTGCTCTTAAATCAGAGTTAGACCTATCTTCCACTCAATTTGATTCCCTGAACAGGAATATGAAATTGAATTTTTGATATCACGCATGAAATTTGAGATATATAAAAATTACGATTTCGAGCACTTTTGAGACATATTTTCGGGCACTTTTTGGGGTCGTTTCAGATAACTTGACTTATGAAGAAGTTCCAATAAAAGTCTTGGATAGGTAAGTGAAGAGGCTAAGGAACAAGGATGTTGCTTCTGTTAAGGTCCTTTGGAGGAATCAACAAGTCGAAAGTGCTACATTGGAGGCCGAAGCGGACATGCAAAAGTGATATCCCTATCTTTTCTAATCTACTCAAGCCTAAGGTACTCACTCTAAGTCCCCTATGTGATTTCAACCTTTATGATTTAGACCCTACGTCATTTGCATGCATTCATGTGTTATTGATAAGTTCATAGTGATTTTACACTTCTGTTGTGATTTTTGAAATGATGTTTAAGTGCATTATTGCATCCTTGTGTAGGTTGAAATTGTCATGTTTACGTCTCTCATATACCTTTCTTTGACATTCTGGAATGAATTTTACCAAGGGAAAGATATTGACATAACCCCAAAAAGTGCCTGAAAGTGTGCCCAGAATCGTAATTTTCATATATCTCAAAATCTGTGTGTGATATTAAAAATTTGACTTCATATTCTTGATCAGGGGGAAAATTGAGAGAGAAATAGGTCTAACCCCGATTTTAGAGCGAACAAATCACAATTTTAATTTTCCAAAAATCAAATTTTGATGAGGTTTCCACGCCCTTAGCGCGAGGCGTCAAGGGCACACCTCAGTACATTTTTTGTGCAGTTTTGTTGGTCAATCTAAGACTTTTCGATCTTGGGCCTAAGCCTTCCTATGCGTGAAAACATGTGGGTTTCAACCATTGGGTCCTTTCACCCATGGTTCCCAAGCTTTCTTTCTACACAAATTGCTTGTTTCTAAGTTGATTTACTTATGGGTCTTACTTATTATGAATTAGACTATGAACTATGTTGGGGTTTTATGAAATTGTGAATGTTTTAGCATGTTATAAGCTAAGAATCTAAGATCTATTATGGGATTTGACAAAGGGTTTTGATGTATATTGCTTAAGGGTGTTACCAAGTATTGGTAGATGGTTTTTCATTGAATTTTATTGCATGATTTCATCCCTAAATTGCATGGTTTTACATTAGCACTACACACTCACCAAGTGTTTGATAAGATATCTGCTTATGATTTCTTGAGGAATTAAAGGTCCAATGCATGTCTTATGAGTTGAATGACTTTATGATGATGAAAGAAATGTATGTATATGATATTCTCCTATATCATGTTAGGAATTGACCGTACCCCACTCATGAGGTTGTGAGCCCGGGTAACCATGTCGAGGGGTTTGTACTTTGATAACCATGTAGAGGGATTTGTACCTTGATAACTAGGTTGATGGGTTGGTACCTCAATCACCATGGGTGGTAGGGTGAGATGAACCACTAACCTATCAAGGGGTTCATACCTTGATAATCGGGTTGAGAGGTTGGTACCTCAACCACCATGGGTGGTAGGGTATGATGATCCACCAACCAATTGAGGGGTTGGTACCTCAATAAACTATTGATTCTATAATTAAGGTCTCTTCTTATACATGTGTTATGTTCTATTTAAGCATGATTTACTTCAAGCATCTTCCATGCACGCCATATTAATATATGCTACTCATTGCCTATGCTTTTGCATTTCGATTATGTCGCTTATCTCTTGTTGCATTGCATCCTACATACTTAGTATATTCAAACATACTTACACATACTTTATGCCTACATGATGTCACCATGTAGGAACCGGAGCCCCATTTGAGCATCTTCCTCTACGTGGCTAGTGTGATTTCTCTCAAGCTTGTTGGTGAGTCCTCCATTTCAAGGACAATGTCTATGATGTCATGCTATGTACTAAGACTATCTTTATTTTATGTATGTATGACTATGAGGGTGAGCCCGGTTGCTTGTCTTGGCCCCCGCTCCTATCTAAGTTTTAGAGGTGTTGTTGGACATGTCATGTATTGAGCTTTGACTCTCTTATTTTGATGTTTATGTTATGAATATTTCCCTTTAGTCCCATTGCCCTTATTTCTAATCTAATTATGTTATTTAATTGCTTCAGCAACTAATGATGTTTAATGATATGTTAAGAGGCTTATTTGGGGTCCTTTCGGATTCCCCATTCGCTGTGTCTCGTCTAGGCCCTAGGCTTGGGTCATGACAAGAAGGTGCTGGTGCAAATGTATCTGAGATGGCATCGCCTAGGTATCAACAGCTGGAGGCGGCTTTGCTGCAACTGGAGTGGAACTAGTGGCAGTTGGAGTAGGATCCTGAGTATGTGGCGCTGGAGGAAATGGATCTGGAATATGAGGAACACACAATCATTCAACAATATACAAAAATCATAACATAAGTGTGCAAGATTTAACTGAGGAAATATACCTATTGAGAGAATGATAAACAAATAGATGAACTGAGGGGAGAAGTTGCTCACTATAAGGCCATCGGATTGTCATTAGCCTTAATCAGGCTGGGATCCATAGTATGCATGTGGGTCCAGGTGGAGGGAGACACGTACTTTGGACTCATTACACAGTCTATGTATCAAGATGAGAAAAGGCAATGAGGTCTGAGTCCATATAGCTGACTCGTATATCTACTCGCTATAATGTGGGCCCAATCTATAACATAGCCATCTAGAAAATTGGCTAGTAGCACAACTATCTCCAGAGTGATCACATTATCCGTGAAAGTAGGCCTGATGTGTGACTGAATAATGGAACACCAAAACATAGCCGCAAATTAAAGGTGAGACTTTATGATTGGATCAGCATGATTTGTGACACATGTAGGCTCAGCACCTTCCTCACAAATCTGACTAGCTTTCCACCAGAGGAACTCAGTTTTCAAGTTCACATTCTTCTCACTCCCTGCCTGCCTCATCTTCTCGATTTATCATCATATTCTGTAGTGGAGATTAGTAACCTATAAGTCGGCCTAAATTGAACCCTCTTAATGGTCTCCTCAGAGATATCAACTAACTAACCTCGGACCAAAACTTCTCGCAACCTCGGCCGATCAATAGCTTTCTTTCTTTTGGGAGATCTCTAAAAATAGTAGTAGCATAGGCGGCGTAGACCTTTCGAACTAGATATGGGGCATAATTTGCTAACCTTTGTGATAGCCACCTCAATCCATGTCAGTCAATCTCCATTTCCAAGTCAGGCACACTACTCAGCCCTAAATCAATGAGCCTCGATTCCTTGTAAAATTACCATATAGGCTTTTCTGGTCCCTTTAGCTCCAACCCCTTGTCATAGATAGTTTTCATGCCCTCGATTCCCCATCTGACATTTCTGGGATCAGTAGAGGAAACAGATGGGTCAACTGGGGGCTGTGACTCTAAAGCATCATATGGGTTCTAGGGTGCCTCCTGTGAACCTGTCTCTGAGTATGAGGGGCTGCTACCCGACCCATCTCAATTGCCCTCCTCGCTAGACTGGGAGGAACTAGTAACCTCCATCGGGGTCACTGCAACTCTGGATCTAGTCTGGGGGCACATTTGCCTTAGGGTCAATCCTAACTCTGTGGACCTCTTTAGATCCCTCATACTGTTCGGTATCGGAGGCTTCATCTCTCAACCATCGAGCCAAAGCGTTAATAGCTTCTTTTCTACCATTCGGAGCCATAGGATCTGAAAATTACCTTGCAAACCCATAATGAGAACCACATTCATACATACTTAGAATAGAAACAAAGAAAGAAGCAAGAAGAAAAGAGAACAAAAAGTAAAACACAAAAAAAAATTCACACTGCACCAGCAACAGATTTGTAGGTACGAGGCATAGGTAAGACTCGTAGGGCGACCTACGAGTCGTATTATGAGCTCATAGCAGTTAACAAAATACTCTTAAGCACAAGACAAGTCCTAATGAGACCTACCTACGAATTATAGTATCAGTGTTAAGGAACTATAGGTGACTGTTGCCTTCTACGAGGGATCACTACGACCCGTAGGACTACCTAAGAGTCATAGGGGGTCCTTGTAACAGAAAATAAACGGCACTTGTGGTGCCTGTAACCTTTCCACACAATCCAAAATAAAAAAATTTAATAACATAAATAGCATCAAAGCAAGAACTAAGCACTATCTCAATCGCACAAACAATCTCATTACTCAAATATGTTGATCCAAGTAAAAACCTACCCCACAAAAGAAATCTATTCATGATCACAACAATTAAACAACACTTCCCTTTCACATTCAAGAAATACCCAAGAACAATCGATCCTCAAACTCACAATTATCAACACCAACACACAATAATATGAGTATAAAAAGGTTCAAAACAAATCCACACGGGGGTATCTCAAACGATCACTCTAAACACACGCCAACACCCCAATTACAACCCCACCATAAAGCTATTATCAACCAAACTTCATATAACCATTTCATAACATGATCAACATTTAGATATGGCGAGATTTCCATCATCACAACAATCCAATAAGAGTGTTTTCATAATTCAAAACAACACTAGGGACAGTTAATCGATGAAACCCCAATTTACAGATTTAGATCATCATTTTCTCATGGGTCTATTCATTATTACTACTAACACACAATCATTCAACAATATACAAAAATCATAACATAAGTGTGCAAGATTTAACTGAGGAAATATACCTATTGAGAGAATGATAAACAAATAGATGAACTGAGGGAGAAATGGGGAAGCCAAAACCCTAGAAAGAAGGAACCACTAGAAAATCTCATCGAAAAATGACGTGAGTTATCGAAAAGTGAGATAGGAATACTAGGATAGGGTTTTGGGAACGCTTTGGGGGAAGTAACTGCTTAAAATGGGGCAATTTAGGGGTCAAATAAATTTTGACCCCTCATATACTCAATCGGGTCATCTTTCAAAATTTTATATATCGGGTCTACAAAACCCCAACTATGACTCGTAAGGCTCCCTATGACTTATAGGTCTTGGTCTCGTAGCAGACCTAATAGTTAGAAAAATTCAAAATAAAATTTGGGCACTACGAACACCACTTACGACTCGTAGGGGACCCTATGGATCATAAGGTTGGCTCGTAATGTATGTGCCAACTTTAATCAAACACTGTCTTTCTCTATGAGCCATGACTATGAGTCATAGCATATACTATGGTATGTAGGCCTGGTCATAGAGGCTGCTTCAAATGTCATTTCCTTCATACTTTTCAGCACTTGATTCACCTACAAATCAAAACTCAAAATGCACAAATCTTCAAAACAATACAACTGATTCAATGTCTTAAAAATCAAAACAAACATCAATCTGCTACCTAATAATTCAAACAACCAAAATAAACTTAAAACAACCTTAAAACATACAAGATACTTGGGTTGCCTCTCAAGAAGTGCCTTCCTTAACGTCGTGGCTTGACTTAGTCATCATCCATCATCAGAAATCCTCGATGGCCCACGCTTCACTCTTAAACTCATCCGGGTGCTTCATTGATTGGCGGATGTCAAAAACAACCTCTGCATCATTGACCCTAAGTCAAAGTTGACAGAATTCATATCCACCAGGCTCTCCCAGTTTCCAGAAATGGTCTTCCCAATATAATGGGCACCTCAAAATCAACCTCGCCATCAAGGATCATAAAATTTGTAAGAAAGATGAATTTATCAACCTTTACAAGCACATCAAAAAGTATTCCTTGCGGATTTTTGATAGTTCTATCCACCATGAGTAACCACATTCTTGTAGGAGTAGGAGTAACAAGACCAATCTTCTTGAAAATGGCAAGAGGCATCAAATCAATGCTTGCTCCTAAATCACATAATGCTCTTGCAAACTCCATATCACCGATGGTACAAGGAATGGTAAATGCACCGGGGTCTTCCCTCTTTTGGGCAAGGTATTTGATCATGATGGCACTATATTATTGGAGCTCTTGTGAAAGCTCTTGCGTCAAAGTGCACTTCTTCATTACCAAATCCTTTATGTACTTAGCATACCCGGGCATCTTCTCCAATTCTTCTAGAAGTGGGATGTTAATAGACAATTGCTTCAACATAGAAAGGAAGTTTTTGAATTTACCATCCTTCTCTTTTTTCTTGAGTCTTTGAGGAAAGGGTGGAGGAGATTTTCAGATCATCTTTGCTCTTTCTTGCCTATTCACCTCTTCACTTTGCATTCCATTTCTCTCTAAACCTTCTTCACCAACATCAACCTTGTCATTAACACCCTTCTCACAAGCTTCATCATCAACCACCGACATTGGGGAATCTATGGTGCTCTTCCCACTTCTTGTCATGACCGTCATGTAATGCCCATCATTTGTTGGATTTTGAACCGTGTTTCTTGGCAAGTACCCTTTTGGCGTTGGTTCAATTGAGAAGAAACTTGACAGAATTGTTGCTCTAATTGCTTAATGGCCACCTAATGAGACTCTATCTTTTGGTTTATGCTTGAAATATCCGTTTTCATCACTTTCAAGGTCTTATATTGATGGTTGACCCTCTTCAACAATTGTCAAAATTTCTTCAATCCTAAAAGTGCTAGACCCGGCATCACAATTGAAGGGAGGGACATAGGGACCATTGTTACAACCATCTCTTTCTCCCCATTTGGCCTCCAGTACTCTTTCTCTTTCATAATACCCAACTAAGTTATCTCTATAAATACTCTCACGATCAAAGTTTCGACCATGATTTCCAGAACCTTGCCTCAAATAGTTCGAGTCGGACCCTTGGGCATTATTTCAAAAACCCGTCACTTGATTACTCACAAAGCAAGCACCTTCCTCAAAAAAGACTCCTTCATACATGGACTACTTTGGAGGTTGGTGAGTCATCGCATGTACACTTGCTTGGTCTTGCTTTAATACCAGGTCCACACTTATATGAAGTTGAGCAAGTTGTTGTATGATCTCCTCATTCACCTTGGCTTGCGCATTGTTGGTGTTCACCACACAAGAAGTCTTAGTAGCACCTCTCTCTCCTTGTCCCCATGCTCTATTCATTTTAACCACATGCTCTATTCTTTCAGCAATTTGTGCAAAAGGTTGATCAAGAAACATGCCTCCCATGATTATATCGGCACAAGCTTGACTATTCTCATCAAGCACCGGATAAAAGATCTCTACTAAGGCATCATCAATAATTTTGTTATCTGGAACTATCCTCAAGCACTTGGTGAACCTCTCCCATGTAGTAGTAATTGACTCACCCAGCAATTGCTCAAAATTGTTTATTTGATCTTTGAGCTTAAGTTTCTTGGACCTTGGGTAATACCTCTGTAAGAAGGCTCTTTGTAGCTCAGCCCAACTTGTGTTTGAACTTTGTGGAAGCTCAAAAAACCAAATAGCCGCATTTTTAGTGAGAGATAGAGGGAAAACTCTCAAACTAATCACATCCATAGATAGATTTTGTGTACATATCACACTCTTGTAAACACATATGACATTATGGAGATGACTATGTGGATCTTTCGAAGGTAGCCCCATAAACAAACCATGATTTTGAAGCATTTGTAGGAGACCACTAGACACAGTAAACTTAGTGTTAGCCAATAGAGGTGGCGACACTATAGCTCCAGTGACATCCATAGCCAAAGGGTTCAACTTTTATTGGTTCCATCCATATGCATTTTCATTGAACACCCTATAGTGTGGCCTATCTTCCCTTTATGTTGGATTTTTATCTCTACACACATCTTCCTCATGTTGCCCAATGGCTTCATCAATCATGACATCCTCATTCTCTTGGGCCATTCATCTGGTGATTCTGATCTCTAAATTGACTTGAACTAAGGGGTTGCCTTGGCTCCTTGTGTTGGGCATACAAACCTAGTATACCCTAAAAGCAAAATCAAACAACAAAAACAAAAAAAAAATAAAAGAAAAATATAAGAGAATCTAGAAATTAATACCTGAATTAACTAATATTGAACTCAAGTCAAGAACCAAGTTGTATTCCCTAGCAGTGGCATCATAATTTTTGATGTTCACGTTCTAACAATAAAGCGATCGCAGTCAAGTACAAACCTAACCAAGGGTTAGTGTCTAATCCACAGGGAATACGAGGCTTGACCATATTGATCCACTTTCAATCATTTCAAGCATTGATTACTATATTCTCTAGAATGGGGTGGGAGATTTGCAATTCAAAATGAAGAACAAATAGAAATACTACACTACAAATGTGAGAAGCCAACCAAATTAAGGGACAACTTGGGAATTGTGTTCCCCATGATTCGTTGACTCAATTACCTCAGAAAACATAGCTCTAATCTAGACATTGCATGCAAGATAGTAACTTTGGTTCTTCCAGCGCTCTTAAGAGGGTGAAAGTCGAATTTCACCATAGAGCTAGGTCGGCAACCATGGCCTGCCAACTAACCGTTATCCATTGTCCTAGTCAACCTCCCCTTGGTCAGGTTTGGTTGATTAGATGAGAACACATCAATCGAATCATGTCATCTACTTCCCTTTTCCTATTCGTCACTACCTTGGTCGTGATCGTGATAGTAGGCGGGATTTGGTGTTGTCCACCACCAAACAACATTCAAAATGAAGAGAAATAGATAATATATGAAAATACCCAATCAAAGAAATGCACAAAATTTAGGTTATTTCAAGTCAACTCCTCATGGTTCCCAGAACTCCAAGTTGTGGGTGCTTAGTTGCTCATGGCTAAGGCATAATAAAAAACAATGAATATGAAAATCATGGTTGAGATACTACCTAAAAGCAATGAAGAAAAAATCACTTTGATGTTGAAACCACAAGCTTGGATTTATGGAAGTTGATTGCAAGCAATTTCAAATCCCCAAAAACGGGTCTTCAAAGGTAAAATACTAAAATCTACACTAAACCCTAGAAAAGTTCTTTAAGAATATTCAAAGTTGATGTAGAATCTGTAAAGTGTCGAATCTCCCTTTCAAAACCCCTGTCTTTAACTATTTATACTATTTACAAAAAGTCCCTAAAATGAAATAGAAAATACAGCTGGCAGCAGGTACAGTTTGAAGTTATGACCCCTACCAGTTGTAGTCAGGATTTCGTAGTCAGCACTTGACATTTTGGACTTGACTGCCACGATCCATTGCTATGAGTCATGGATTGATCTACAACTCATAGTGTCTTCTCACAATCCCCACTTGCAGTTCTTGGTCTAAATTTTTGCAACACTATTTCAGGCTACGAGGCACTTTCTGATGAGTCATAGTGAGACATACAACTCGTAGGCTAGCCTCGTATAGCTGACCTTCACTTTTAAAATTCCTAATTTTAGACATTGTTTCCTACTACGACGGCACTCTATGATTCATAGCTTGGGCTACGACTTGTAGGCTGGCTCGTATGTCCTGAACTTCATCAAAATCTGTAATTTTCTCCCAAAATTATGTTAATCTGTATTTTCTGCAAGAATAACACAAAAACACATAAAAAAATACAAATTTGAATTAAGAACTTGCAAAACCCCTTGTTTTAGGCATTAAATATGTTGTATTTTGACAGCACATCAATAACTCCAAATTGCATCATTGAATTCTTCTAAGTCAAACATATTTGTTTAGGTTTAACCCTAACCTTGGTTAGGTTCTGTATCTTGACAACGATCACTTGAGCCAAAAAAAGAGGTGTAGCTTGGGCGAAATCATTAGTCAACGCTTGTGCCATCACCGTGAAAGCGACTCCAAACTTCGGATGCTCCTCATCCTATTGGAGTGGAGGGACTTGTTGGTCTGGAGTGCCTCATTGGTGGGGAGCTCTTTCGGGCGACATAATCTAGAAAGAAACAAAAGCTTATCATTAGTCAGTGAAAAATCTTACTCAACTCTAAGGCTTGACATTGAATAAGAAAGAAGAAAGGACTTTTTAAAACTGTCTCATAGCCTCTCGTTGAAGATAGTGGCATGCTTTACAACATTAAATGAGACTCTATGCTACGGGGTGTGCATGGACATTCGAAAAATACTTTAAAACTTCTTGTCGTTATATAAAGTTTGTAACGACCTGACCTATAGGCCTAGTCATCACATGGTGAATGACATATGCGGAGGCACTTCACCCAAGCCAGCTAAGCATCTAAAGCATTCATAGGTAATAAATAGATGCATAACGTGGAAAATCATTAGGGGAAAGGGGCTATTGGCTTTTTGAGCAATGAAGCAACATTAAAAATTATGGAAATAACTACATTCATTACTAGGTCCATATGAATACCAAATACGTCCTAAGTCGATGGCCGATAATGTACAGTCTCCATCAAATGGAAAGAAATCCACACGGTGCAATACAAAAAATATGTATCTTAGAAGGGCTGTAAGACATTGTCTCAAAATAACTAAATACGAACTAGAAGGAAAGAGTGGAGGAGTCCCGAACTAAGGGTTCACCTCAAACAATATAGCTAGTCTTGGATACCAAATACTAGCCACGAGCCGGTGGAGGAGCACCTATTCATACAGGTGAAATCATGCAGGTAGATATGTATTAGTACGTTTGACTGTTCTAAGTATGTGAGATACAATGCATGGATGAAAATATAATGCAATCATAATTAAACATAACATAAAAGTATACACAAGGTTAATGAGACATGAAACAACATGAATTCAAGACATATCATGGAGTCACATAAAATTATGGGAATAGGCCATAATCGATAGTAAGATCATGTGAGCTATTACATAGAATCCAATGAACTCCTTCCATTGGGAAAAGGCCAATGCAACCTTACATTAGGAAAAAAAAAAGGAATCTACTTGCTAAGGTAGATATCAAAAATTTAGTATCTTTCAAAATTTTGGGGCCTGGATCCACTAGCCTTGCCTACAAGGCTCCTATGGTGGCATATAATTAAGGATATCGAGATTGAGCTTCAAGGGGCCATGTCTCAACTAACAGAATGAGTCCCAATCTCAAGTCCTCTCGATGCTAAGTCATCCCATGAAATCATTAAATATAATTTAGAATTGTAACTAACAATTAATAGGAGTAGCTCGAACTTAAAAGTCTTTCAAAAACAACCTTTAGGGCAATAATCACTATACACATATCTTTGAAAAAATTAACTTTGAAGCTCTTCATAAATGTGCTACTCATAGTCATGATTCACAATAACTTTTCATTGAAAAATCATCCAATCTTAATCATATAAACACCCATCATAGAATCAACATCACACTTCAAAATATATGCACATTTACTTAACAAAATAATAGTTGAATTTTAGGAACATCATATAGTAGCATAAGAACCATAAAATCATCATAAGAATGCATTTAAACTTTGGAATTCAAAGAAAAGGAAAAATGCACAATAAGGAACTTTATGGGTGAAAGGATACCCATAAATCAACTAACATACCTGAGAAACTAGAGGGAATCAGATTTGAATTCTTGAGGAAGGAACTTCGGAAATCCTAGCCTTGTTCTTGAGAGCCCTTCCCTTAGGAATTTGGAATTAAAGGAATAAGAGAATAACGGGTGTTTAAAGGGCTTGAAGACTAATATAGGTCCCCCTTTCACCCCCCAAGTGACATAGCATAGGAATAGAATTACAAAAAATGACCAAATTTCCCCTCATTTAAAACTATCAAAATCCATCTATGAGACCTCGTCTACAGGCCATAGATTGTTTTTTTGGGCCATAGACACTTTTGTTTGATGGCTGACCTAAGAATCCTGAAATATGGCCTTTGTTAAATTCGAAACTATGACAAATAGGATGGGCCATAATATATTCTACGAGTCATGGTTAGATCCGTAGAGTCCTTCCACACTTAGCCAAATTCCCACCTTGTATAAGACCTCTTTATACAAGACCTTTTATAGGCCATATAACATTCTATGGGTCATCTGATAAGTCGTAGATTACCTTCCAAAAAAACTATAAATTTCCTTCATGTTTGGAGCCCCACTTACGAGCCTATCTAAGAGCTATAGAAAAATCTATGGTCCATAAATGATCTCATGAACTAGGTTCTCGGTCATTTTAACCAACATTTCTGCACTCAGGGCTCCTAAAGTGGGAACATTCATCATCAAATGCAGTTAATGGCATGATCTAAAGAATAAACTAGTAGCTAATAACCTAGTATACATTAAAAATGCAATTCAAACATCATTTCTCAAAACTTTTAGATTTACACTTTAAAACATGTTTCAAAACAGTTCATAAACATCAAAATAAATGCATACATCATGAGAACCTAAACTACATAGAATTTGGGGATTTTGAAAGAACTTCTTAGTACCTTGGGCTTGAGTAGACTGGAATAGATGTGGATAGTGCTTGATCATATCTGCTTCCACTTCCCATGTAGCACCCTCAACTTGTTGGTTTCTCCAAAGTATCTTAAAGGACACAACTTCCTTGTTCCTTAGCTTCTTCACTTGTCGGCCTAGGATTTCAACTTACATCTCTTCATAACTCAAATCCTCTTTTAATGTTCATATCATGCAAGGGAACTATGGAACTTGGGTCACCTATGAGTTTTCCCAAAATCAATACATGAAAGACCGGATAAATCAAATGTAATTCGTTAAGTAGATACAACCCACATGTTACCTTACCCACTTACCATATAAGGTCCCACATATCTAGGACTCAATTTTCATTTCTTACCAAATTGAATAACACCTTTCATTGGAAATACCTTCAAATAGACCCAATCGCCAACTTGGAACTCAATCTCCCTCCTCCTTACATCCAAGTAGAACTTTTGTTGACTTTTGGATGTTTGAAATTTCTCCCTTATGCCTTTAATTTCTCCATAGCATTTAGCCTTTAATTTCTCTATAGCATTCATCACCAAGTTGAGTCCTATTAATGCCACCTCACTAACTTCAAACCACCCAATAGGCGACCTACATCATCTACTATAGAACGCTTCAAATCATGCCATCCTAATACTTGCATGGAAGATGTTATTGTAGGTGAACTTGATAAGTAGAAAATATTTATGCCAACTTTCTTTGAATTCCAACTCTTAAGCTCCCAACATATCCTTCAAGCTGTTAATAGTCCTTTTGGCTTACCCATCGATTTGAGGATGAAAAGTTGTTCTCAACTTCAATCTAATGCTTAGTCCACTTTGGAAAGACCTCTAAAAGTGAGAAGTGAATTGAACTCCACAATATGATATGATGGGCAATGGAATTCCATGCAACCTCACCAACTTTCAGATATACAAGTGGTCATAGTCCTCAGCACCGAATGTAGTTGCAGGAAATGAGCTTACTTAGTCATCTAGTCAACTATCACCTATATGGAGTCAAAACATTTTTTGTTATTGGCAACCCAAATACAAATTCTATATTGATCTCTTCCCACTTCCAAGTAGGAATATTAGTATCTTGAGCTAAGTAACCCACCTTTGATGTTAAACTTTTATTTGCTGACAAATGGCATATTCGGACACAAACTGGGCAATGTCCTTCTTCATCCCATTCCACTAGTAGATTTCCCTAAAGTCTCTATACATTTTGGTGGTGTTGTGATGAATGGATTAAGAGGACTTATGGGCTTCTAACATGATCAACTTCTTCAACTCATCATCCTTGGGTAGACACAACCTACCTTGATATTGGAGTACACCATCTCCCCTTTATGAGAAGACTTCTACCTTTCCATCTTTCACCAAAGTTTTCAACTCAATCGAAGTGGAATCAAGATCTTGCTTGGCCTTGACCTCATCGATCAGAGAAGATGCCGACCCATAAAGAACCAATGCACCATCTTTTTCTAGACTTATTCAACCTCACTCCCAGCCCTGCCAATCTATGAACTTCTCTAGCCAACTCCCTTTTGCTACCATCTTCTATATAGGACACACTACCCATAGAAATTCTACTAAGGGCGCCAGCTACCATGTTGTCCTTTTGATGAACACTCAAGATAAGTCTCTATTTCAAGGTCAAAGCGATCAACAAAGTAAAAGTCTAACCTACATTAGGGTTAAATTTCATAGTGAATATGGGATTTTTACAACTTGGTTCACTAATAATCAATTCAAACATCAACTACTTGATTGCCTAAAAAGGGGAGGGGGTTGTAATGATTTGTAGAAAATTAAACTAAACTAAGGCAACTTAGTTCACCAATAATCAATTCAAACATCAACTACTTGATTCTTTAAAAAAAGAGGGGGGAGGGTTGCGATGATTGGTAGAAAATTAAAGTAAACTAATAAAAAGGAGAGACAATCAAATTGGAGAGCAACTTGGGTAATTGTGTTCCCCATGATTCACTAACTTAATCTACCTGGATAACACAACTCTCAATTAAGAAATTGTATGTATGATGGTAATTAGGTTCTTTCAGCCTTCTTTTAAAGGGGAAGGTCGAATTTCACTATAGAACTTGGCCGGTCTCCATAGCTAACAAACTAACCATTACCTATTGTCCTAGTCAACTTAACCTTGGTTGAGTTCAGTTGATTAGACGAGAACATATCATCGAATATTGTTAACTATTCTCTTTTCCTGTTCATTACCACCTGGATCGGGATCATGACACTAGGCAGGATCTAATATTAGCCACCATTAGACAACATGCAAAATAAAGAGAAATGGCTAATACATGCAAATATCCAACTCAAGAATTGCAAATAATCCGAGTTTTCTAAGTTAGATTCTCATGGTTCCCATAACTCTAAGTTGTCGGTTTAGCTACTCATGGCCTGGGAAAAATGAATACATAATGAATATGGAAGTTATAGTTAAGCACTTACCCAAAGAGATTGAAGAAAAATAAAACCCACTTTGTATTTATTAACACAAGCTTGAAAAATGTAATGAATCCACAAGTGAATCTAATCTCCAAAATTTAGTCTCCAAAGATAAACCCTAAGAAAATACTCTCTAATTTTGTGCTCTATGTAATGCATGTAAGCTCCCTCAAATCTGTAAAACTTGCTGCTAAAAACCTAAAATATACTATATATAGTATTTATAAATAATTCAATAAATTAATTAAAAAAATTGTCGACATCTGATACAGCTCGTAGTTACAACTCGTAACTTGGATTACGAGCTATAATCGGGCTTTCATAGTCATGGACTTTGCTGATACAGAACACCATTATAAGTTGTAGTCTATTTTATGACTCGTATTAACCTCTTGTTGTCTTCCGTTGTATTTCATGATCCAAGTTCAATCAACACTAGAAATCACTCTAGGACATCCCTTTATGACTCGTATAGGGTACTACGGGGCGTAACTGGGTCTCGTGTGGCTGACCTTCAAGTTAACAGATCTTGAACATTGAGCACTAGAAATACCTATGGGATCACCTCTATGAATCGTAGACTGAGCTACGACTCGCAAAGGGTGTCGTATGTCCTAAAAACCAGCAAAACTTGTAACTTTCCCAAAAATTGTGCCAACCTAATTTCCTGCAAAAACAAACAAAAAACCACATAAAAATAATAAAAGTCGCATTGAAAACACACCAAATCCTAAGTTTTAGGCATCAAATGTGTTGTATTTTGATAGCACATCAACACCCTCAACTTAGCATTGTTTCTTATCCTCAAGCGATGATTCAATCTAAAGAGATAATAACACAACCCATAGAAATCAACCCAACGGCATATACCATACTCAAATACAACTCAGGTACCCATATCAGCTTTTTCAAAACAAAATCATATAGCTATTTATAAACCAACTCAAATTGATGTATTTGATAACACAACTATGACAAGCAAAGGAATATCAATAATCCACAATCAGTGAATAAGTAAATTATTGACAATAGAATGCAAATGTCCTCACAAGAAAGAAGTCTCTTTTAGCACTCAATGAAGAATTCAAAATTTAGCCATGGGACTGTGCAAGCATACTTACTCTCAAAAATGACATTCATGCATGATGACCAATACCATGGGCTTGCCCATATACTCATGATCCAGATTTTTGACTAATTGGGCTAGGATCATATTAGGACTTTATAAGCTTATAACGTAGGCTCATGGTGCTTTGGTATGACATTTTGGACAATTAGTGACTAAAGGCCGACCTTGAACCACCATTTCTAACACTTTCACATTGACACTCAATCATTCCCACCTTATTCTCCTATTTTTTCTTCATATTCAAGCTTTTTCGGTTATTTTCTTCTCATATTCAGCTTTTGCCTCATTTTCTCTCATATCATTTTGCTTGTTCAACTCAATCTAAAGCATCTTTTTCTTTTTCTTTTTCTTTCACCCGGTATATAATTTTTCTCTTTTTCTTTCTATTTCCAATGCACCACCTCATTTTCGCTATTTTACCCCTATACTGGCTACTCTGAACTTAGGCTTTTAGCCTATATCGAAGTGCACAATATCTATTCCCCAAACCAGGGCCACTTTTGGTAGGCACCCTCAACTTAGGCTTTTTGTATAAATCTAGGTTCACAATGTTCAAGGATACACCAAGGCCAATCTTAAGGTATTTCACTAAACAAGGCTGGGCTAAGCGAGTGTTAAGAAAGAAATGGTACATGTAAGGCTTAAATATTTGGAGCAAGGGATGAATTTCTCATTTGGTCGGTCATTTTAGGTCAAAGTGGACTAATTTTAAAGAACAAGGGCCTAAGATCCCTTCCTAGTCCATATAATCTCTAGTCCAATTTAGAGTAATAAGGCAAGTTCTGAATCAACACATAATGCAAGAACATAATAAAATTAGCTACACATATGGCATTGTATACATAGCCCATGTAAACTCACAAATCATGCTTCATGTATCAAAATGTCATTACTTAATCAGAACAAATATTGCCCAATCATTAAAACATGCATGGTTGCAACATCAG
>DF357572.1:26357-60599 GCA_000787875.1 Solanum virginianum
CAGAACTACGAACAAATTTTGATGGGTACCAATTTTCAAGATATTTCATAAAATATTAAAAATAATATAGATGCCATAGGTTCAACTACTATATACCACAAATATTATCTAAGACATCCTAATCATTCCAGTTCAACAAAAATTTAAATATCCAAGAGGAAAAATAACACAGGAAAGAAAACCTCGGGATCAAAATTTATGGTAGTTATGGACTAAAAGCTACTCAAACTTCACCCTAGTCCATAACTACCCACACCCCATTGAAAACTTTGTACATTGTCCTCAATGTACGATATCAAAATCAAAATAAATACAAGGGGTCAAAAAGCAAACATATCTTGGTGCCTAAGAACTAGTCTCGGGCTGGCTCTGATCATCACCCTCCAGTGGGTCAGTCTGCGCAGCAGCCGGACTAGATGAGTCAATATCCATCAATTTATCATTCTTTTGGGCTTGTCTCTAGTCTTCTTCTTCTCTCAAAATCCTCAAGACTCGCCTCAGCTCATCCTCTGCCTCTTCCTCATCAACCTCGGAGGTCTTTTGACGCACACACCTCTCTGCATTAACATCATCCTTAACAAGGGGTCACTTTCTGTGGGAAAGCTATGTGTGATCCTTCAAAGTAAAAAGATCAAATGGTGACACCGAAAATGTATCCTTAGGAGCTATAATTGTAGCTGCTAATGAAGAATTCAAGTCAGCCTTAAACATTGCTATCTCCTCACGAATGGCTGATATATTTGATGGTCGGGCCTCGGCTAGTCTCTTCTGCACTCTACCCTCAAAGGCATTAATATAGGCATCCACCGTATCAATATGCTCATCAACCATAAAAATAGTGAATGCCTAGTATTGAGCCTTTGAGACCACAACTGTCTGTCGGACCTATCACTAAAGCTGCTGCATAAGCCAAGATAACTAAGTCTCTATCCGTGATAACCTTTGTGCCTAGCCTAAAAAGTAATAGCAGACATATGAACCATGCCTAATATGGGAACCTGTGATGTAGAAGCCTCTTATGTAGGAGCATCTAAAATGAGACCTTGTTCAGTATCAACTACCTCCATCTGCTGGGGTATCTCCTCAGTAGAAGCAGCTAGAGTGGTAGTGGGGGCGGCCATCGAACCCTACTGTAGTGGATTCGGAGTAAGTGTATCAGGTATGGGAGGAGGTTGTGTCCTCTGAAGAGCCACAGGGTTCTTATCAACCTTAATCAGGCTGGGAGCTATAGTGTGTAGTGTTGATATCAAGTGATCATGATGATGCAATATTTGTACTTTAGACGCAATGTAGAGTTGATAGATTAAGATTGAAAATGGAATCGAAGTAGACCTCTTGATCGCTGACTCATGGATCTGCTCTGCTGTCATACAAGCCCAATCAATCTTGTAGCCAGCTATGATGCTAGCCACTTGTACCATTTGCTCTGGCATAAGTGTGTTATCAGCTAATGTAGGCTGGGTGCGATATCTGATGATTGCCCATCAAAACTTGGCAGGAAAACACAAGGAAGCCTTGACAATACGCTCCATGTGGGTGGTGACCTAAGCAAGCTCTAGACCCTGCTCAACAATGTAGGTGGCCACCCATCTCCATAGTTATGTCCTCTGTACCGAATCCTTCATGAATAGTAAATTTCTAGCCTGCCCTAACCTATGATCAAATTCAGTTGTCGACGTTAGGTCTTGGTACATGGGACCAAATAATACACGGTGGATCATCTCTTCTGAAACATTGACCCGCCGCCCTCTCACTAATATTTCTCTCAATCTCGGTTGCATGAGAGGTGTCTTCCCCTTGGGAAGATTATGAAGAATTGTGGCTGTATAATCTACATAGAATTTTGGCACCATAAGTGCAGCATATCATCCAAGCTTATTATTCAACCACCTGAGCCCATGTCGTGTTATTGTGTCCTCTAGTCCTGGGACATAGCTCACTACCTCATCAATTAAATGAGGGTCCACATATATTGATCGTATGATCTTACCTTTCCTATTTGGTTGTAGACCTTTATCATATATGGTCTTCATACCCTCGACACTCCATCGATTAATAATCATGTTCGATGCTAAAGAGAATGATAGTGCGACTGAGGACTCAGCATCTCCTCTAACCTAAGAGCCCTTTTTCAAACTAGACTTTGTGCCTGAAGGAGTCATCTGTGGGGTACCCAACTCAGACTCATCACCACTGCCCTCCTCATTAGACTTGGAGGGACTATCATCTCGAACCTTAGTTTGAACAGCTTTTGCAGCGTCCTTTGTCTGAGGCACCTCAGCCTCTGGGTCAAGATGAACATTAAGAGCCTCAATTGACCCACTCAACTGAGTTTGATTGTCATCCGTGTGCTCAGTATCTGTAGGGTTGTCAACAAGTTGCCTTTTGAAGGCTTTAATTGTTGCAAGTTTGCTTTTGGGGGCCATAATATTTGAAAAACAATCATAGACAAACCATAATCAGACCTAAACAATCAACAAATAAAACATAAGAAAGTAAGGAAAACTAACTTGGATTAGTTGCAGATAAGTGACACAAGACCCAAGTACGACTTATAGTTAGAGCTACGAGTTGTAGTATATTCCCATAAACCAGAAGTGTTAAATAAAAATGAACACTAGGACCTTATACAAGACCCAGTTAGGACTAGTAACTTGGGTTACGGGTCATAAACAAGTTTCGTATAGAGTTCTAGCAAGAAAAATAAATACAGGAATGAGTCCATGAGACCTATCTAAGACTCGTAGATGGTCTCGTATGATAAGTACATAGGAATCTTAAGTCATTGTAACTTCCTATGAGAGGCAACTATGACTCATAAACTCATCTACGAGTCGTAAAAGACTCCAATAACAAGAAACAATAGGTACTTAAAATACCTCAACTCATCACACGGACTTTATGAACAAAGTAAAGACAAACCTATCAGCGTCGAAGCAAGTCATGCAAGCATTCACATTTCAAACATAAGATCTAGACCCCAAAGATCCTTTCAAAACAAATTTACCTCATTGAAAAAGGATATCACAATCAATACACAATTACTCATGTAACCCTTTCCCACTTTGTTCAAACTTGTACCTCTATCACTACTCCTCAAATCACACACAAAACCCACTCAATCACACAACATCATTTAGGAAATAGTTCAACGAGCACAACAAGAATTTATCAACTTGTGATCCCAACTATATCAAAATAACACAAAAGCTATCATGCTCCCATGACACTACAAACCAATTAACATTAACATCCCAATAACAAGTATCTAACCAAACAAGGAACATGATGGCATGAACATACAATCACAACAACAAAGATAAATTATTCAACTTAGGGCTAAAAGAATCAATTCAACTCACAGCAACCCTAGATTCTCATTCACTATTTCAGCTCAATCAAGAAGTACATGCCTTAGGATTAGTTTAGTCTCATTCATCATTCAAACATTTCAAAGTAAAGTAAATTATGGAGTTAAACTAAACCAGGGAACTTACCATATGAGTAGATGACACTAGAGAAAACAAAAGAGGATGAATGATGTAAAAACCTAGTTGTCAGAATTTCTTACCGAAAATGAAGTTGGATCACCAAAGAATTGGTCGAAAAAGGATTAGGGAAAGAGATCAGTGTAATCCTTGGTAACTAGGGTTAAATATGGGGACAATATAATTTTGATCCCTATTTATACCTTATCGGGTTTACCTTCAAAACATACTGAGTCGGGTTTACGAAACTCTGGCTACAAGTCACAGCTTGGTCTACGACTTGTAGGTCCTAGTCTTGTAGACTACATAATACTTACAAAAAATTTGAAAATATACCTGGGTTCTATGAACCTTATTCATGACTCATAGTGTGGGCTACGAATAGTAAAGTTGGCTCGTACATGGAGTATACTTTTAACCCTGCTCACTGTAGCTCTTTACAAGGAAAGGCTATGAGTTGTAACATGAAATACGACTCGTAATCCTGATCGTAGAGGCTGCTTCAGATGCAAAACTCAACAAATCTATAGTTGTTTCCCAACTCCTGTACATTCTTCCCAAAACACACCATTATCAAAAGTCCAACCAATCCAATGTCCAAAAATAACAATCAAAACACACATAATCAATCAACTTAAAATTCAAAAACTAAAAATAAACCCAAAATCAAACTATAATATGAAAATGCTTGGGTTGCAACCTGACTTAATGTCGTGACATGACTTAGTCATCTTGAATACTCAGAATTCCTCAACAGCCCAAACTTTACCCTTCAGTTCATACGGATGCTTCATAAATTGGTAGATGTCAAAACTATTTCTTCATCATTCACCCTAAATCTGAGTTGACTGGAATCCATATCCACCAGGGCTCTCCCTGTTGCCAGAAATGGTCTTCCCAAGATAATAGGGACCTCAAAATTGACTTCACAATCAAGAATTACAAAATTCACTAGAAATATAAATTTATCAACTTTCACCAACACATCAAAAAGTATTCCCTCCGATTTCTTGATTTTTCTATCTGCGATTAATAACCTCATTCTTGTAGGAGTAGGAGAACCTAAATCAAGGTTTTTCAAGACTACAAGAGGTATCAAATTTATACTAGCACCCAAATCGCATAATACCCTTGCAAACTCTATACCACCACTAGTACAAGGGATGGTAAATACACCGGGGTCTTCCCTTTTCTAAAATAAGGACTTAGTGGCTATAGCACTATCATTTTAAAGCTCTCGCAAAAGCTCTTGGCTTACCGTATACTTCTTAGTCACCAAATCCTTCATGTATTTAGCATACCCGAGCATTTTCTCTAATGCTTCGATAAGGGGAATGTTGATGGACAGTTGCTTTAACATGGAGAGGAAAAAGTTAAATTTACCATCCTCCTCCTTTTCTTTGAGTCTTTGGGGAAAGGGAGCAGGAGGCCTTGGGATGATATTACTCTTTTCCGGCTGCTTAACAATTTCACCGTTCACCCCATCTTTATTGCTTTCCTATCCTTCATTATTAACCCTCTCCGCAATTGTCTCTTCATGCATATCATCCATAACTACTGGCATCGAATGATCAATTGCACTCTTACCTCCTCTATTCATGACTATCATGCAATACCCATCATTCATTGGGTTTTGAACCGCATTTAAAACACCCCTCATGTGCTTTGAAATACCCCATAATTGTAATTTTTATATATCTAAAAATCTATGTGTGATTTCAAAAATCTGACATCATATTCTTGATTAGGGGGCAAAATTGAGCGGGAAATAGGTATAACCCAAGTTTTAGAAGACCCATAGCGAAAAATAATTTTTGAGTATTTTTCTTATCTAGTGTTTATCCGCGTCCAGGCCGTGTCATGTCGCGTCATGGGTGCAGACCAATGTATTATTTTCCTTGGTTTTATTAATTCACCTAAGGCATTAGGTTCATAGCTCCATGCCCACTTAAACATGAAATCTCTCATACTTAGCCATTTTTCAACTCTATAACTCTCAAAACCCTCTCTAAAACTTCTATAAGACTCTATCAATTCTCTCATTCAAATCTAAGGATTTCAAGCTTAATTTTAAAACTCAAGGACTCATTTCAAGCTCTAAGTCTACTTCAAGCTCATTTCAAGGAATTCAAGGTTTAAGATATATGGGTCTCCATCCATGGGTTCTTTCACCCATGGAGCCCAACCTTCTTTTTTTAATGAAAATTGCATGTTCTCAAGTTGTATTACCTATGGGTAACTCTTATTATGAAATATGAACATAAATCATATTAGGGTCTTACCAAGTATTGATTGATTATGCATAAATGTTTATTTCAAGCTTATTCCATGAATTGATTTTGTCTATTGAGACTATGCATATTTTGAGTTATGAAACTGTAAACTATTATGAGCTTTTGTGATGGATTTTAAGGTACCCTACATAAGGTTTTTACTACCATGTTGGCAAGTTGATTTGCATTGAGTTTACTTATCTTGTTACTCTTGAATTGCATGATTTTGAATAAGTACCATGAACCCACCATGTATTTGATAAAATGACATGACAAGAATTCTCAAGTTATTGATGATTTATTACATGATTTACAAATCAAGTGACTTTATAATGATTAAGGGCTTTCAACATGTATTGATTTCATAAAAAGTATCTATGGTGTTGCAAGTATCAAGTTGAGCCATATTTCTAGATTTTACCCTCTAGTGAGTCATTCATGTCAAGTTGAGAGATTAAGTATGATTGTTATGTTACCCTCATGATCAAGTTAGGCTCACTAGTAGAGTTCAAGAATGTGATAAAGCTACTCATGTCATGTTATCATGTCTCTTAGAAGTATTCATGTTATTATTAAAGTAATGACTATTCCAAGTATTTCATGGGATTAGACTTTTCACCGATTGAGGCTTCTTTCTGGTGGATCCATCTGGTTATACCACACTTTGTCGAGGGGGCGACATGGCTCGATCACTTTGTCGAGGGGTGATATGCCTCGATCACCTTACCAAGGGGGTGTTATGCCTTGGATTCCAAGTAGTAGCTCGCTTGTTCTATATTAGGTAAGGTATCTTCCCATATATGTATGATATATTATGTAAGTTGAATGATTTATAAGTATATTTATTTATAAGCATTGATCATAATTATGCATTTTGATTGTATTGGATTATATCCTTGTTGCATTGTACCCTACATACTTAGTATATTCAAATGTACTAACGCATAATATATGCCTACATGATATCACTATGTAGGAATCAGAGCTCCTTTTGATCATCCTCCTCCACGTGGCTAGTTCGATTTGCGGAGCAAACTTTTTTCATGTTGTGTTGAGACTCCTTCTTATGTTGAATATTTATTATTATAAGGGTGAGCTTGGGGAGTGTCTTGGCCCCTACTCTATTCTAAAGTAGAGGTGTTGTTGGATACCATGTATGTATATCCTTTGAGCTTGACTCTTTATTCTTTATGATTATCAAAGATTTTCCCTTAGTCCTACTCTTTTTTTTTAATTATATCACTTATTGATGGTTATTTTGCTTCTGCGACCAAGGATGTGTGAATGATATGTTAAGAGGCTTGTTTGGGGTCCCTTCAGGTTTCCAATTCACCGTGTCACATCTGGGCCCTGGCTTGGGTCGTGACAAGCTTGGTATTAGAGCACTAGGTTGTTAATGGTCTTCAGAAATCTGACATACTATGTCAATTAGAGCCTTATTCATGGTTGTAAAGCACACCACAACTATGAATGGGAGGTTATGAGGTGTTTTAGGAAATGTTTCCCTTCTTCATTATCTATGTCGTTCTTTAGATGTAAAGATAAGGCTTTACCCCCTAACGAATGCTCATTTGTCTTCTAGATCATGTTAATACCAAGAGGAAGTCTAAGGAGAGCTTGTACACTCGAGGAACAACTGGCCCCTCCTACTCCATAAGCTCGTCAAGATGGAGGGATAGCCGATAAAGATTTCTGGGATGCCATCACAATGTTGACCCATGTTATGACCAACCAAATGAACTAAGGGGCCCAAGCCCCTTATGCTCCTACTCCATCCTCAAGGGTAAGGGATTTCATGAGAATGAATCCGCTAGAGTTTCATAGGTCCAAGGTGGACAAGGATCCCCAAGGGTTCATCAATGAGGTGTATAAGGTGCTATCTATCATGGAGTCAATTTGGAGGAGAAAGTAGAGTTAGCGGCCTACCAACTCAAAGGTGTGGCCAAAATTTGATTTACTCAATGGAAATTGGAAAAGAGAGATGATGATATTATTCCTTTGGAGGAGTTCAAAGTCACATTTCTCAACTGGTTCTTTCCTATCGAGCTAAGAGAGGCAAAGATGATGGAGTTTATGAACCTCAAGCAAGGTTCCATGAGTGTGAGGGAGTATTCCCTAAAGTTCAACAAGCTTTTCAAGTATGCTCCACATTTGGTGGCCGACCCTAGATCAAGAATGAACAAATTTGTGTCGGGAGTATCTGACTTGGTTAATAAAGAGTGTCGTACTGCTATGCTAGTGAAAGATATGGATTTGTCTTAGCTCATGACCTATGCAGAACAACTAGAGGGAGAAAATCTTAGAAAGAGACGAAATAGGGAGTCCAAGAGGGCTTGATTTGAAGGTGGTTTCTAAGGCTCTAAGAGTGGACACTTTCCTCAAGGCCACAAGTTCCAAGGCCAAGGGTCTTCCAATGCTCCTAACTAGTGATTTGCTAATGCTAACCCAAGATTCCAAAGTGGTAATAGTGGATTGCCAAAGATGTTGGTACAAACCATGGTGGCCCATGTTTGAGAAACTCTAATACTTGCTATGGATGTGGTGAAGTGGGACATAAGGTTGTTGATTGTCCTCATGGTCAAAACAAAGGTAGAGATAGTCTTCCTCAAGACCAAGGTGCTAATACGGGTCAAAGGACAAAGGAAGGCCAATAAGGGGGTGCTCTAAGGAAAAATAGGCTCTATGCTCTCCAAAGAAGGCAAGGAGTGGATGAGGTGTCTGATGTTTTCACTGGTGTGTTAAAGGTTTTTTATTATGATGTGTATGCTTTGATAGATAAAGGTGCCACTCTTTCTTTCATTTCTCCTTTTGTTGCCAAAAAGTTTCATGTGAGTTCCAAATTATTGTGTGAACCTTATGAAGTGTCTACCCCCATTGATGACACTTTTGTCGCTAAAATAGTCTATAGAAATTATCCCATGTTCATATTGCATAAGGTTTTGCCTTGTGATTTTGTTGAATTAGATATGGTGGATTTTGATATTATTCTGATCTATGAGTCTCTTGTTGATAATGTATATAATGTCATGTGAGTGTGAGCTTATTTTGCTAGATTCGTGCATAGAGATATAAAGAATGATCTGTGAGTTGTTTCTTGATAATACTTCCAATGCCATGTGACTATGACCTTATTTTGTTAGATTCATGCATTTTTGTGCTAATTCAGAACTTGTCCTGTTACTCTAAGTTAGATTGTAGATTAAATAGATTAGGAAGGGATCTTAGGCCTTTGTTCTTTAAATTAGTTCACTTAAGCCTAAAAATGACCAACCAAATGAAATTTTATCCCTTGTTCCAAATATTTAAGCCTTACATATACCAATTCTTTCAAAAACACATAATTAGCCTAACCTTGTCTAGTGAAAAACCTTGAAAGTGGCCTTAGTCTGTCCTTGAGCATAGTGAACCTTGATTGAGACAAAAAGCCTAAGTTAGGGGTGGCTACCAAAAGTGGCCCTGGTTCGGGGGATAGATTTTGTGTACTTCAATACAGTCTAAAAGCCTAAGTTAAGGGTAGCCAATGTAGAGGTAAAATCACAAAAATAAGGTGGTGAGTTGGGAATGAGGAGAAAAAGATTTTGTATTTATCTAGTTCACTTACACTGGATCTTACGGAGCCTACTCATGTAAATGAAGTGTAAAAATGAGGCAAAAGCTGAAAAAAAAATAAAAAAGAAGAAAACACTCAAAAAAAGCTTAAATGTGGAAAAAGGGAGGATAAGGTGAAAGTATTGGAGTTGGTAAGGTGAAAGTGATGAAAAACATAGTCCAAGGATGGCTTTTAGTCAGTATTTTTCCAAAATGTCATACCAAAGCTCCCTGAGCCTACGTTACAAGCCTAGAAAGTCCTAAAGTCATCCTAGTCCAATTAGTTGAAAATCTGAGTCATAGGTATAGGGGCAAGCCTATGGTATTAGTCATTATGCATGAACATCTTTTGTGAAAATGAGTGAGTTTGCACAGCCCCAAAGCTAAATTTGCAATCATTATAGAATGTAAAAAATGGGACTTCTTTCTGTGAAGGAACTTGCATTGCATTGTTAGCATTTTACTTGTTTAGTGATTGTGAACTATTGATATTCCCTTATTTGTCATAGTTGTGTTGTCAAATGCACCAGTGTGTGTTGGTTTTCTAAATAGCAATCTGATCTTATTTTAATAAGTTGGTGTGGGTACAAGAGTTTGAATTGTATGCGATGTATGTCATTGGGTTGAGGTCTGTGTGTTGTTATATTGTCTATATAGATTGAGTCATCGCTCATGGACAAACAACAATTTTAAGTTAAGGGTGTTGATGTGTGATGTCAAATTACAGCACATTTGATGCTTGAAACTTAGGATTTTGTGTGTTCTCAATTCGACATTTGTGGTTTTTATGTGTTTTTGGTGTTTAATTTGTAGAAAACTAGGTTGGCATCACTTTGGGGATAAATTACAGGAGATTTCTGGTTTTTGATGGTTTATGGGACCCTCTACGAGTCGTAAAGGATTTTATGAGCCATAAAGTGGGTTTCCTAAAGATTTTCAGTGAAAGATGAGATCTAAAATTCAACTGTATGAGACCTCTATACAAGTGGTAGATCACTCTACGAGTCGTACAGAGAGGCTTCATGAAGAATTCCAGTGAAGAACTAGTTAATACAGAGAAAGTCTACGAAAGTGCAATACGAGACATGAATCAGTCTACGATCATAAAGTGGATTTGTGGCAGTGAAGTCCAACATTCAAGAAGCAGAATGCGAGACCCTGATTACGTCTTGTAAATCACTTTACGAGTCATAAGGACCTGACATAGAAAGTCGCTGACCAGTTTTTTTATTTTTAAGGACTTATTTGTAATTATTATAAATAGTACTTTTAAAGCTAATTTTGAGGGGAGGACAGTTGTGAATGTCATTAGAAAGTACTTTTAGGGTTTTTTACTTGGAGACTTCAAATTTTGGAGGAAAATACACTTGTGAATTAATTGGATCTTCAAATGTTACGATTCTCAATTAATACTAGATTTGCTTATTCTTCAATTCAATTGGGTAAGTGTTTAATTATGTTTTCTCAATTCATAATTTCTTGATCTACCTATAGCATGAGTAGCTAAATCCACAACTTGGGGTTGTGGGAACCATGAAGATCTAACAAAATAAACTCGGATAATTTGCATTCTTGGAATGGGTATTTGCCTCTATTAATCAATTTTCTTCGTTTTGCATGTTTTGTAGTGGTAGCCAACATTAGAACTTTCCTAGTGTTACCTTTTCAATCTAGGTGGTAATGAATAGAAAAGGAGATTGATTTTAACAGGATTCAATGATGTGTTCTCGTCTAATCAACTAAACTAGACCAAGGGGAGGTTGACTGGGACTATGGGTAATGGTTAGTATTGCACACTATGGAGATGGACCAAGTCACATAGTGAAATTCATCTCTCACCTTTGACCAAAGGGCTTGGTGAACTTAAATTACCATTTACATGCTATACTCTAGTCGAGAATTGGGTTACCCGAGGATATTGAGTTGGTGAATCATGGGGAACACAATTCCCAAATTGCTCTCCATTATTGATTGTCTCTTGCATTAGTTAGTCTATTTTATTTTCTTCTTGAATATTGCAGCCCTCCTTTAGAGAATTGAGTTATTAATTACTTTAATTGTGTATTGGTGAATTCGTTGTGAGTCTCCATATTACTTTGAAACTGTTAATTGAATGAAATTCTAATGGGTATAAATTGAGGTGGATGCTTTTATTTTATTGGACCACTATCCATTCTTTACTCGTCGAAAGAGTATTCTCTGTGGGATTCTGCCCTATCCTTGGTTAGGTTTTATATTTGACAACAACCCTTTTATCCTTAAAAGAGAGGTGTAACTTGGGTGCGATCAATCACCAATTGAGGGTGAAAGAAAATGACATCCCTAAGATGGTTATCCGAACTAGGTATGGTTATTTTGAATTTATAGTGATGTCCTTTGACCTTATTAATGCACCGATAATATTTATAGACCTTATAAACAAGGTGTTCAAGTCTTCCCTCGACAAGTTCATCATATAGTTTATTGATAACATTTTGGTCTATTCATAAAGTGAGCAAGAGCACATGGAACACTTGAGGTTAGTAACCTGAGGGAACAGAAGCTCTATGGAAAGTTTGACAAGAGCGAGTTTTGGCTAGACGAGATTGCCATCCTTAGGTATATGGTATCTAGAGAGGGCAGCAAGGTTGACCCTAAAAAAAAAAATAGTAAGAAACTGGCCAAGCCCCTTGACTCCAACTGTCATAAGGATTTTCTTGGGTCTAGCTGGTAGATGATTTGTGCAATACTTCTCCGTATTTTCATCTCCACTCACCAAGCTAACTCAAAAGAAGGTTAAATTCATGTGGAAAGATGAATGTGATAGGAGTTTTCAGACCATGAAGGATCGGTTGACTTTAGCCCCCATAATAACATTGCCAAAGGAGAGTGATAGTTTTGTTGTTTATTGTGATGCATCCAGGATTGGATTGGGTTGCGTGCTAATGCAAAATGGAAAGGTGATTGCCTATGCTTCATGGCAGCTAGAAATTCATGAGAAGAATTACTCAACTCATGACCTTCAACTCGTCGTGGTGGTGTTTCCCTTAAAGATTTGGCGACACTATTTGTATGGAGTCCATATGGATGTTTTCACCAACTACAAGAGCCTCCAACATGTGTTCACCCAGAAGGATCTCAACTTGAGGCAATGGAGAAGGTTAGAGCTACTCAAAGATTATGATATGAGTGTGAAGTACTACCCTAGGAAAGCTAACGTGGTAGCTGACACCCTTAGTAGAATTTCTATAGGTAGTTTGTCCCATATAGAAGATGTTAGGAAAAAGGAGTTAGGTGGATATGTTCAAGGCTGGGAGTGAGATTGAATGAGTCCATAAGTAGTAGTGCATTAATTCTTCATGGGTCAGTGTCTTCTCTAATCAATGAGGTTAAGGCCAAAAAAGATCTTAATTCCACTCTAGTTGAATTATAAACTTTGGTGAAAGATGGAAAGGTAAAGGTCTTCTCACAAGGGGGAGAGGGTGCACTCTGGTATAAAGGTAGGTTTGTGTACCCAATGATGATGAGTTGAAGAGGTTGATCATGCAAGAAGCCCACAACTCATCTTACTCCATTTATCGTGACACTACCAAAATATATAGAGATTTGAGAGAAATTTATAGGTGGAATGGGACGAAAAAGGACTTTGACCAAATTGTGTCCTAATGTGCAACTGCTAGCAAGTAAAAGTTGAATACCAAAGGCTGAGTGTTTAGCTCAAGATATTGATATTCCTACCTAGAAGAAGGAAGAGATCAATATGGACTTTGTAGTCAGGTTGCCAAGAACCAAAAAATATTTTTCTATATGGGTGATAGTTGACCGTATGACTAAATCAGCTCATTTCTTGCATATGAAAACTACACATTCAATGCTAAGGACTATGTCCACTTATATATCTAAGAGTTGGTGAGGTTTTATGGGGTTCCATTGTCTATCATATAGGATCGTAGAGTTCAATTCACTTCTCAATTTTAAAGATCCTTCCAAAGTGGACTTGGCACTAGAGTTAAGTTGTGCACAGCTTCTCATCCACAAATCAACGGGCAAGTCGAAAGGAAGATTCAGACCTTGGAGAATATGTTGAGAGCTTATGTGTTGGAATTCGAAGGAAGTTGGGATGAGCATTTTCCATTTATCGAGTTCGCCTACAACATTAGCTTCCATGCGAGTATTGGGATGGCATCATTTAAAGCATTGTATGGTAGATGATATAGATCTCCCATTAGGTGGTTCAAAGTTAGTGACATGGCATTAATAGGAATGGACATGGTGATGGACACTACAGAGAAAATTAAAAGCATAAGGGAGAAATTGTAAATAGCCCAAAGTCTACAAAAGTCCTACTCGAATGTAAGGAGAAGGGAGCTTGAGTTCTAAGTCAGCAATTGGGTATATTTGAACGTATCTACAATGAAAGGTGTCCTCCAGTTTGGTAAGAAAGAGAAGCTAAGCCCTAGGTATGTGGGACCTTACAAGGTGGTGAAAAAAGTGGGGAAGGTAGCGTATGAGTTGAATTTATCCAACGAATTGCATTTGCTTCATCCGGTCTTCCATGTATCGATGTTGAGGAAATTCATGGGTGACCAAGTTCCATAGTTCCCTTGCATGATATGAACATTAAAGAGGATTTGAGTTATGAAGAGATACTAATTGAAATCCTAGACCGGCATGTGAAAAAGCTAAGAAAAAAGGAAGTCGCGTCTGTCAAGGTGCTTTGGAAGAACCAACATGATGAGGGTGCAACATAGGAAGCGGAAACAGATATGATGAAGTGCTATATACATCTATTCCACTCCACTTAAGCCTAAGATACTAAGAAATTCTTCCAAAATCCCTAAACTCCATGCATTTTAGGTTCTCAGGATGTATGCATTTATTTTGATGTTTATGAACTGTTTTGAAGCATGTTTAAAGTGCAAAATTGAAAATTTTGAGAGATGATGTTTGAATTGTATTTTTGCATGCATGGTAGGTTATTAGCTGCTATTTTAATCTTTAGAGCCTACCTTTAATTACATTTGAGGACGAATGTTCCCAAGGTGGAGATATTGTAACGACCCCCAGTTTAGGAGCCCTAAGTGTAGAAAAGTTGGCCTAAAAAATAATTGAGGACCTAGTTCACGAGATAGTCTACGGCCTGTGGATTTTTCTATGGCTCGTAGAATGCTTTATGAGTGGAATTCCAAACATGAAGAATTTGGAGTTTTCAAGAAGTTAATCCATAACTTATCAGATGGCCCATAAAATGTTATATGACTCTTATAAGGCATAAAACGGGGTCAGATACAAAGTGAGAATCTGGCTAAGTGTGGAAGGACTCTATGAGTCCAACCATGGCTTGTAGAAAATAGTACGACTCATCCTGTTTTTCATAATTCCCAGTTCAACAAAGGCCATATTTCAAGATTTTCAAGTGAGCCATCAAATGAAAGGTTCTACGGCCCGTAAAACAATCTACGACACGTAGTCAGGGTCTTGTAGATGGCCTCCAGTAATTTTAATTGAGAGGAAGTTTGATCATTTCTCATAATTTTATTCCTATACTACATCATTTGGGGTACAAAAGGGAGACCTATATTAGTCTTCAATCCCTAGAAACGCCCCTCATTCTCTCATACCTTTAACTCCAAATTCCTAAAGCAAGAACTCTCAAGAACAAGGCTAGGGTTTCCCTAGTTCCTTACTTAAAACTTCAATCCTATTCTCCCTATTTTCTCAGGTATATGAGTGTCATGACCCAAGATAAGGGCCTAGAAGTGACACGGTGAATGGGAACCCAAAGGGATCCCAAACAAGTCTCTAAGCATGCATGTTACCTCTTTGGTTTCGCTAAAGCATAAAAGAGCAATAAACATGTAGCACACAATTTCTAAGGGAAACAAGGCTTTGGACTCACGCTATGGGGATTTTGTAGGGAAGGAGATAAACATGAATCACATAGCAAATAAGTCTAAGGGAAGGGTAAGTATACTCGGGCTATAGGGGTATTTAGGGACTAGGGACTTCCATCTTGTCAACATGACAAACATTCACCACAAAAAGGGGATATGGGACTAAGGGAAAACTCCAACAATGCATAGACATAATAAGAGTCAAGCTCGTAACATACAACCCAGGTATCCAACAACACCTCTAAATATGAATGAAATGGGGGCCAAGTCATCTCCCTGGCTAACCCTCAAAGATAATATCCAAAAATAGAGTAGTCCAAAGTAAATAGATATTGTCCCGAGTATGGAGGACTCACCAACAGCAAGTCTTCATCAAACCAATTAATCGCGTGGAGAAGAAGGATGGAAAAGAGATCTTGTTCCTACATGGTTATATCATGCAGGCAAAAAGTATTTGTCTGTACATTTGAATATACTAAGTATGCAGGGTGCAAATGCAGTAAAGAATATGAATCATAATTTGACAATATGCATAATCATGATCAATGGATATAAGCTCCATATGAAATAAATGCTCAATGTCTTAGTCAAATATGCATGAGGATTGCCAAATCACAAAACATATCATACAAAGATGGGAAAGGACTATAACTGACAAATAAGACCAAGTGAGCTATTACTTGGAATCCTGGTGTTCACTCCACACTGAATAAAGGAGTGGTCTACTTTGTCAAGGTAGACCATCCACTCATATTACGATATAACCTTTTTGGAGAGTGTTACAAATATTCCTACCTTGTGATATGGCCTTTTAGGTAGGTAAATAAAATATCCTTACATTATGATAAAATCTTTTTGGTAAGAGTTAAGAGATGTCCTTATCTTACGATACAATCTTTTTGGTAGGATTTAAGAGGTTTTCTTACCTTACGATGCAATCTTTTTGATAGGATTTACAAATGTCCCATGGTGGCATATAGTTAAGGGACATTGGCTACGAACCAAGGTCCTCTCTGTGCTAGCTCAACAATCCCAAGGAATACTCAATTTATATATATAGCCATATTATACAAAGCTTCATAATTCATGGTAGTATCATAAGAGTAGCTCAGCAGACCATTACATCACAATATCAAAGAAAAGGGCTCCATATTATTTATAGCATCCAAAAAATTCTCATGAGCTCATAGCATGCATAATAACCCTTCAACATATACAATATGTATAATTCACATGTCTTATAATAAGACTTCCATCAACACAGGATCTAGGTAAAATACTTTAGTCAAAACATGCTGGGTAATATATACATAAGCTTGAAATCATGAAATTCAAGTGTGTAGAACATGAGAGGAGTAAGATCAATTTATTTTTAATTCATTTAATTTGACCCACCATCATTGTAGTAAAACCCCCATTATTTAGATATCATATTTCAAGGCACATAGTGAGAAATCATTTTGAATCATTCTCAATCAATCCATCATAATCATATACATAATCCTCCAAGACATGGACATAGGAACATAAAACTCATCTTACACTAACCTCAACTTCATGATTATAGTCATAGCATGCATAATCTCAAATAGCTCGACATTCATCAAAGAGTTACTCATGTATAACACCATAAGTCCTATACTTACATAGAAAGCTTTGAATACATCTTTGGTCAAAACATGGTGGGTGGGCATTTATGCTCAAATCATGCAAGGGTCAAGGTTTAAATACATGAGAAGTACAAATAAAGTTCCTCTTTTAAATCATTCAAAGTAACCCACCTTATCAAGTAAAACCTAGTTAAGACTTCCTCAATACTCATAAAATTCATAAATTTCACATGATATTTCACTTCATGATGATGCATAAAAATTAACCATCATAAATGCATAATAGTGACATCATATGCAAGAGTTCATAAAATACCCATAAAGATTCATAAATTTTATGTAGCTGGAGAAGAATGGTTGGACTTGTGGGAAGGAAGATACCCACAATCAAACTCACATACCTTGTAAACTTAACGGAGAGAAAACTCTGATTTCAAGATGAAAAAACCAAAACCCTAGTTAGTTTCTTTCTCTTGAAAGCTTGAAGGACTTAGGAGTATTTGAGAAGATTTTTAGGACTTAGTATATTTTGAGTGAGTGGGAATATGGTGGATTAGGGTTGAAACGGTTGATATAGGGCATAATAGAGGCATAAACGACGTTGTATCGGGCTTAGGATGAGAGGAAAGGACAAAAATACCATCTTTTAAGTTGGCCAGACAATTTCCAAAAAAGCCTATTTATGGGCCGTAAGTCAATCCACAGCTGTAAGAAAGATCGTATAAACTGGAAGCCTGACAGTGCTTCACTAAAATGGGCATAACTTTTCAGTTTGAACTCTTAATTAGGTGAATCCAGTTGCGTTGGAAAGATAATTCAAAGAGATTTCATTTGGTGGGTCACCTAGCATCTAATTCATTATATGCTAAAAGATATGATCATTTAAAGTAAATACATACATGAACTCATGCTAGAACATAAGCGATAGAAAACGTTTGAACTCAACTTGATGAAAGGGGCTTGGAATCACATGAGAGGTCATGGAGAGGCTAGATAAGGTTGTTAAGGGAATAGAAAACATTGGAACTTCCTCTTATAAATATCCACCAAACAGGACCACGAACCCCATTTAAGGATTGTGGTTAATTCTACGGCTGTAGATAGGGGTTTCGTCTGATAGCTTTTCAGACTTTCAAAGACCCATCTCTGATTTACATTCCACGAAATGATCTATGGCTCGTAAAAGATTTTATGGGTCGTGTATTGAGTCGTAGATTGAATCCCTGAAAGATCCTAATTTCACCAAGTCTATCCCAGGTTCCACGAATCAACTTACGGGTCTTACAACAATTTACGGCTCATAAAACCCCCTCATTGAAGCTGACAGTTCCAAAAATTTCTAAAGCTTATTTTCTTGCAATTTTTCATACTCCTCATAGGTGGGGTCTTACAGTAAGTTGATATATGGGTATCCTTTCACCCATAAAGCTCCCTGTTATGCATTTTACCTTTTCTTTAAGTCCCTAAGTTTTAATGCATGCTTATGATGATTTTACGATTTTTATGCTACTATATGATGTTCCTAAAGTTCAATCATTATTTGTTAAGTAAATGTATGTATATTTTTGGAGGTGTGATATTGATTCTAAGATGGGTCTTGTTATGATTAAAGTTGAACAATTTCGATATTTCCTTTTTATGAAATTTCTTAAGACTTATGTGATTTATGATTGTTCCATGTATTAAACAATCCCACCTTATTTTTCAATGAAATTCTTTATGAATTATGACTATGAATAGGTTATTTATGAAGAGCTTTGAAGTTAAGTTTTTCCAAAGATACATGTAAAGTGATTATTGCCCTAAAAGATCTTTAAGAAGGATTTTTAAGTTCCAGGTACTCCTATTGATTTTGCTACTTATGATTCTAAATTATGTTTAAACATTTTGTGGGATGACTTAACACCGAGAGGACTTGAGATTGGAACTCATCCCGCTAGTTGAGACATGACCCTATGAAGCTAAATCTCAATGTCCCTAACTATGTGCCACTGTAGGAGCCTTGTAGGCTAGGTTAGTGGATCCACATAGGCCCCAAAGTTATGAAAGATACTAAGTTTTGGATATCTACCTTGGCAAGTAGATTCCCCTTTCCGAATGGAAGGAATGCATTGGCCTTTTCTCAATGGAAGGAGTTCATTGGATTCCATGTATTAGTTCGCATGGTCTTACTATAGGTTATGGTCTATTCCCACAAGTGTCCATAATTCCATGATATGTCTGGAATTTGGGTGTTAAATGTGCATTATCTCATATTGGTCTGAGTTGTATTCCTTGTGCATGTTTAAGCTTATTTCATGTCTCATTAACCTTATGTATACTTATATGTTATGTTTGTCATGACCCAAAAATGGGCATGATGGCATTTGTTCAATCCCACCAGAATAAGTCAGCCTTACCCAAACAAAAAATAGAAATAACGTGTGGAAGTAACTAAATAGAGCAAATAACTAAAGCTAAAGATCTCCACAAACTTAAATACTACCCATGGATTGGTTGTCATGTGTGCAAGCCACTAACAAAATAGAAAATCAAAGAAATACAAGTCAAAACTATCTTTATTCTTGAATAGAACAAAGCATAAAAGAAACAGGATCAAGAGAGTCAGCCTGATGACAACAACTACCTCTCTAAATCTCCTGGAAAACCTAGGATGATCAAGGAAATATACGACTCACAGTTCAGGCTCAGAACCTACACAAGTTTAGAAGCAAGAGTGAGTACAAAAAAATAATGCAGTGTCCAACAAGTCAACTAACAAAATAACGTAAGTCCAATAGAATACACAAACTCCTTTCATCCCAACCGACCTCCACAACTACAACCTGCACAGAAAATTAACCCAGCCCAACAGCACATAATACATAGTAAAGATAGTATTTCACAATATCACAATTCCAAGGCACAAGCCATAACTCACAAGTGATAACACAAACAATTGCAGGAATAACATCATTTCCCACAAGAATATACAAGGATGAGATACAATGCTTATGCAATAATTACTGGTAATGACTTCAGCATCATAACATCACTGAAAAATACCATAACATCACAACAACGTTAGTAAAGACCTCAACATAATATCATTGCCAGCAAAGACATCGGCATCACAATAGCACTAGTAAAGATCTCAACATCATAATCTCGCAGACAAGGACCTCAGCATCACATCTTGGCCGGTAAATACCATGGCCCTAATTTTTACCATCTCACTCATATCAATATCTAGAACCAATACAAATATATGTGACATAGAATGAATGAACATGAGATGAAGTCCACAAACAAATCTACTCATAATCAGCAATCACAATAATATATCTGAAAAATAGAATTCTCATCACTTAACCACATTTTCAAAGCAAGTGTCACAACACCACACCAACTCACATTTACATTTAATCACCTCATTTTCATAATATTAAAATATTTCATGAATCACGCAAAGAAGAAAGGATAATTTGAAAATTCTAAGAGAATTACAAAGTGTTGGAAGTTTGCTTGCCTTAGTCAAATTATATCAAACACTGGAGCCTTTCTCTTTCAAATGGAATCTGTCACCACGATCTAGTCCAATAAATTATCACCATAAGATTTCAAAACTCACAATACCCATATTACTATATGTCTAGGATAGCACCATGATCTAGTCAAATAAATTATCACCATAAGATTTCAAAACTCACAATACCCATATTACTATATGTCTAGCCTAGACCCAAAAACCAACTAATTTCACTGTTAATTTCCAAAATTTCAAGTCTAGGATTAAGTTTCAATTTCACCAATATTAATACCCATATACGTATGTATATATGTACATCCTAAAATGCACAACGTGATATTAAATTCACCAAATGAAGGACCAGTAGCACTAACCAGAAGAGTAACTATGAAAGAGAGACCCATATAATAGTAACTAATGAATTAAATATTATGATATTCCCTGGAACCATTCCTTACTTGTGGCCACTAATAGGACTAAGCAATATATATTTTCCCCCCAATTAAACCCTTAAGGCGATAGAATATAAAGGAATTCAATTCCTAGTAATCATTGTCCACTGATATAAAAAAACAAGAAAATAATTTACCAAACTACCATCCAAAATCCTACTTCTTTCAAACCAAGGAATGGAGCATCACTTTAAATGAAAAGAAGATATGTACCTGTAATGAATTCACCTTCTCATCGTCGTCGTCTTTTTGTTCTTTCTAATTAATCAATTGCTAACCAAAGAGGTATATTACCCTAATCTATTCTAAAATATATGTATCAATTGGTATAGGATGTTGGCTAAATTAACATTTAATCCAGCACTTATATTAATTATTCAAACATACCCACAAATTAAATAGTCTTAGTTATTGAATAGTCCAAAATTCTCATTTAAAATTTTACGAGATAAATCTTTTAGAAAATCAAGAGGACTAATTCTCAAAATGACCTAATGGGTCATTACATTATCCACCTCGAAAAATCATGTTTGTCCTCAAACATAAGGTAGAAGAAAGTACCTAAAGCTCTGAAGAGGTGAGGATATTTAGCACGAATGTCAAACTCTGTCTCCCAAGTCGCCTCTCTAACTGGACGATTCTTCCATTGCACCTTCACGGAAGAAATCTCTTTGTTTCTAAGCTTTCGAACATGTCTATCCAAAATAGCTATAGGCTCCTCCTCAAATGACAAGTTTGGACTCAACACCACCGAATCAAAGAAAAGTATATGAGACTCATTCGGCACATACTTTTGGATCATAGAGACATGAAACACAGGATGCACGGATGCACTATCCGAACAAGGTTCGGCATGCTCCATAGTTGCTTACCTGCTATCACCATGTTGTATACTATGACCAAAAAAAGAATTGACCTCTAGAAAACTAAATTTTAAGGTCTCTTTATGACCTTAAGGACTATAAGCTAGAATGTCTATGACCTCCAGCACTTTCTTTGTCTAGAATGTCTATGTCCGTCAAATCACATTCATCATTTAATATTTATTTGTTTTGATAGTTTTCAATAATCTTTCAATCACGTATACACTGAAATGGGTCTATTTTTATCTTCCAAATAAGTATGCAAACTTATTTGATTTTTTATCCTAAATGGAGTGGTCTTTTGCTTTTCACCGCAACTATGCGTGTGGCTGATGGCAAGATCTTTCAATTCACAGTCTAGTTCACTATAGGAAATGATTGTGTTTGTAAAATCTTCATACATGACATCTTGGTCCATAATCATTGCTATTGTCTTTACTATTTCTTTATTTTTCAGCACCAAATATAACAATTGTTGGACTTAACCTATTCACCATTGCAATCAACTTCGATTGTTATTTTATCCCCCATTGATAGTATGGACGTCTGTACCTATATTATAATTTAAAATAAAACTAATCATAATTTTATTTTGATTCTAGCTACAGTTGAAGCACCTACAACAGTTGTTGAATAATTTTCAGCAATTGTTGAAACACATTTAGTAACATGCGACAATTGTTGAAATATATTTGGTTGTAGCGGCAGCTAGAGCGTCTACAACAGTTGCTGAATATTTTTCAACAATTGTTGAAAGACATTCAGTAACTTATATAACAATTGTTGAAATATATTCAGCACTTGCTACAGTAGCAGCTAGAGTACCTACAATAGTTGCTGGAAGTATATTTCAGCAATTGCTAAAAAATAAGCAGCAATTACTAAAGCAATTGCTAAATTGGATGCAACAACATTATAACATACCCAATAGTTGATCTGTTTCACGACATGCTACATTTGTTTCAGGAGTAGGTGTTAAAACGAATGCAACAGTTATTGATAGGGTTAGGTGTTCGGTCAGTTCAGTTCGATTCGATTTATAAAATTCTGGTTTTCGATTTGTGAGATTAATTAAACAAATTCATTTTTAATAGAATAATAAGATAAATAATTAGTTATGATTCGACACTCTTGTCAAAAATAAAAGAAGCCAACAAATAATACATATTGGAGAATAGATTCAAATATTCAGCGTGATGAGTTACATCTCCAAAACAGTAGACAGTAAGACAACAACTCCAAAAACAACTTCAAAATCAAAATCAAAAACAACTCCACAAACCAAAACAGTTGTTGACTACTGTTTGGTAGCAAAATCAAATTAGTTAATGAAACAAATTAGTAGTCACCAGTCAGCAACTCAAATTAGTTACAACTTACATCCACAGTAGTCAACACTGCACACACCAAAACAACTCCAAAAACTATCAAGTTTCCAGACTAACGAGTCTATAAGCAAACAAAATCGAAGACGATTACATACGAAATAAATCCCAGCCAGTATCAAAGATATTCATCATTTAATGAAATAAAATAATAGCAGTCAACGGCTCAGCGCAACGCCGCAACCTTCTAGCCTCCCAGCAGTCATCACCATTCACCACCTTTCCTGCTTTCACAAAACATTGGTTAGTTTACAGAGTCAAAACGTGATAATGGGAGCACAGCACAATAGTTTGAGCTAGCACTTAGTAGGCACTTAGGGCACTTATTCATTAGATGGTTATTCATTGTTGTAGTACCATTACCTTTTGTAGCAGCTACATAAACTTTCCCACAATGTTTGTATTTTGCTTTTGGAGCACCATTTTCATCCGCGAACTTATCGAAATGTTTCCAACAAGCCGCCCTGGGTTCTATGACTTTCCTTTTCTTTTAAGTGTCAGCATTAGCTTTAACTTCAGAAGTGTCATTTGGAGATGAAGTGTTAGGTAAGCTTTCATTTGAACCCCCAGTTTCACTCACCCTACTTCCAATTTCTTCCATCTGTGGAAACCAAAACAAACAAGAAAATTTTAACATTGCACACAACTGATTGTGACTTGTTGCAGTGAAACTGACACAGGAATAGAATCTTTTATTGTTGTTATTCATCACAGTAAATTGTATCTCAGACCATCCAATATATGAACAATATCGTTTCAAGAAATTGACAGCAATTACTAGTTTATCAAAATGTAAAATACAACCAACAACTATGCAAGAGAAACAGAGGAAAAATAGAAAGTTCCCTAAGACTAAGAGAAAAGAGCAGAAAGAGATTAAAGAAATTAAAGATAGTTTCTAAACAAGGTACAAATTACAATTTTACTGAAAGAAACTCCAAGTAAAATGCACTGATCATCCAATTATTTTTCGCTCACAGCATAATATTAACAACAACAAATAGTAGGAGGGAAAGCAAATTCAAGATTTTATGAATACCTCTAACTACTTGACGAGTCGACGATTGACGAGATGACTAATGAGAGAGTTAAGTCGGACTTTTGGAGAATCAGAGAAAAAAGATTGCTTGAGCGTACCATCGTCCGTCGTCGACTTGCCGCGTCGCACACAATGACTCACTGTCATCGCTCGTCCTTCGTTGCATCACGCCTCTGCGGTGTGCCGTCAGCCATGAGTGAAAACCCAAGATTGCGGTGAGTGAAGACTGACGATTTGTGAAGAAGAAGATTAGGATTTAGGGCTAGCCGCTAGGAAGTGAAGAAGATTGAAATCGTAAGTGAAATTGTAGAGCCGCAAGCAATTTGCAAAGGCAATTAGTGATTTAGGGCTAGCCGGCTATGTATTGTTATTTTAATATGGAAATAAATAATTAAATATTGAAATATAAATATATAATACATATAGTAATATTAAATTTTAATTTATTGGTTTAATCGAATTTTAGATTTCTAAAACGAAAATCGAATCGAATTGTAAAATTTTTAAAATTTTAAACCAAAGTCGAACCAAATAACTGAAAAATCAAAATCAAAATTTAAAAAAATTTAATTCGGTCAATTTCTTTTGTTTGAACCAAATTATGTCCAGCCCTAGTTGCTGAAACGAATTCAATCGGAATAGTAGATAAAACCCAGATGCGCAATACACATGAAACAACAATATTGACTTACCAAAATAGTCAAAAATCAACTCACAAGCAATGCCCAATGATACAACAACGAAATTTAATATCAAATCGATGAAATTTAAAATTTTTTCTCAAATTAAAAAAAAAGGTGTTATGCTCTCTTTTTTCTTTCCAATACAATAGCAACAACAACCACAAGAAACAATAGTAATACAAGGAGGAGGAGAAGAAGCGTCATGAATATGTTGTTGGTTGGAAAGAGGCAGGTGAGCAAATCTTTTTCTTTTTACTTTTAGGGGTCGTTTGGTACGAAATGAATAACGTAGGGATTAGTAATGTAAGAATTATTTTTTATCAAGTGTTTAGCTCATTGTTTCTCATCTAATCTTATGCTTAATTTAAAACTAGAAGTGTGCAAAAATGGAACCGATTGATATATCAAACCGATAAAAGTGTTATTGGTTTATTGTTATTGGATTATTAGATTATTGGGTTTTTAATGGTTTAAAAAAAGATTATTGGGTTATCGGTTTGATATCGATTTTTACTATTGGGTTATTGGGTAAACTAATAGCCCAATAAGATTATAATAATTTACTATTTTACCCTTTTATAAATATTAAATATTCAGAATTTAATAGTAATGGGACATTATAACAATATTTTACATATTTCAATGAGAAAAAACATAAATTCACACTCGAAATTGTACCGAAAAGTAAATTACACATTTTAACTATTGAGGCGACCTATTACACACCTGAATTACTTAAAAGTTAATTTATTTTCACCCTGTTGCATATACAACCAGTCAAATCATGGAGAGTGATTTACACTCGCGCCATATCGTCACCGCATCACTGCCACATCAATAATTATGTCAGATTTCAAGAAAAAAAAAATTCAGGTCACCAAAATTGTTTCTTCTTCCTTATATATCATTAACCCACAACCATTATTGCTATTATAATCATATTTTCATCTACACTATCATATGTTTTATCACCTGCAACTAAATTGACTATTAAAATCTTCTCATGATCACTGCTACCATAAAAACAAATTCTACCACCATAAAAAATTTGATAACAACCACAATAAATTCAACTAAATTCATCTTCGAATCCAAGTTGTCACCATTGCCACCATTGAAATTAATCACAATCATAATCCTAAATTTGTAGTAACAACTTCCTTTAAAGTTCTAATTTAATAATCAATCCTCAACTTTAAAACCCTAATTTTGACTGAAGAAAACCCAACACGAATTTTTTACACCCAAGTGAAAATACCCAAAAAAATAAAAAAATCAACCCAAATAACACAGAGAGAAAAAATCTAAGCAAAACCCTATTACAATAGCAAAAAAGAGGAAAATAACGTATAAAAAGATAAAAATAATATAGAAATCGATAAGATCTGATTAGCTGAGTTGATTTGGCGATGAATTCTACCCCTAATTTTGTTTTTTGTTTTCTTTAAAAAAATTGTCATATTATTTCATAAGCCATAGCAAGAAGAATGTGTGCATAAGAAAAATGAAGAGAAAAAAAGTAGGGTTGTGAATGTAAGGAAGTTGATGAAAGATCTGGGGATTGACAAAGCTCCTAGTAGTAACCTTGTCAATATTGATGGTGTTATGCACGAGTTCCTTATTGGTGATAAGACTCACCTAGAAACCAAACAAATAGATGTGAAGATAGATGAGATGCGCAGAAGGTTGCAAGAACATGGTCAAAAGTCAAGAATAAGAGAAGTTTTGTTTGACATTGAAGAGGAAGAGAAGGAAGATTTAAAAAAAAAAAATACTTTTTGACTTTATTTTTTACAAAAAAAAAAGTATTTTTTGACTTAATTTTTTTACCAAATACGCCTTTTTTTCTTTATTTAATTTTATTTTCACGTCAGTTTTGAGGGTGGTAATAATATCACTTTCAATAAGAATAGGTGTGTAATAGATCGTTCCAATAGTTAAAGCATGTATTTTACTTTTCAATACAACTTCAGGACTGACTTTATGCTTTTTCTCTATTTTAATTTTATAGTACTTAAGTGAATAGTTATCCACTTTAGTATTTTACTTTATAATTAATTAATTATAGCTTTTGCAAGTTTGTAAATATAGTCTTCGTATTCTATCTGCTTTTTATTAATACAAATTCTCATTATCATTCTTATTGGGTAAATCGAAAATCGAACTATTAAGAACTTAAAATCGATAAATTAAAAATTGATAAAATTATTTTATTGGTTTCTTATTGATTTAGCATATTGAAAAATTAAAAATTGATAAACCGGACCAATAATGTATAAATTTGAATAGGATCGATTGATACATGCCCCTATTTAAAACTCTACAAAAAACTTCTTTCCAAATTATATCCTTGAATTATTATGGAATTTTCTATTTCATATAATTGAGTCAAAATAGATTATTTTATTGTGACTAACTAGCCAGGAGAACAACAATTTTGTCGTCATATTTGCTATTTTCTCACTTGAATTATTTGAGGATAAATAATTGTGATCTTAATAAATTGATCACTCATAAAATGTCAATTTTCAATTTAATAGAGATAGACCATCTACTTTTGAAATTGAAAAGATGGTAAACAATTGTAAAAATGAACAATTCATCTATATTTATACATAAAAAGTTGCAAATTGTAGTTTTAATATGGAGTTTATATCTTACAAGGACACTCAACTATGAGAATTTATCTAACATAGTCATTGCACTTTGTTTTGTATCAATAAAATCACTTAATTAGGCCTTTTTATCAACAAATTCACTCAACTAAATTAATTATTATAAAAAATAATTGACATGATAAAATATTTTTTATATATTATGTAAATATGAACCCACAACTAATATTTAAAAAATTGACATGGTAAATTTATTGATTTTTATATTATGCAAATATGAACCCACAAATAAATAAATTTGTAAGCTAATTTATTTAAATAAATTTACTAGTACAAAATTATAAATGTAAAATATAAAAATCAAAAAATAAAAAAATATAAAAGAATTTGAGGGATATTTTTGTGTTTACCTATCTAATCCCATAGTATTAAATAGAAAGTACTAACTAATACCACCAAATGGAAGGTATTAGTTAATACTCCCTCCGTTTTCTTTTATATGTCATACCTTAGTTAATATTCCCTTCGTTTTCTTTTGTATGTCGTTCTTACTATAAATATACGTCATTTCACAATACCAATGCATAAATTACACTCTTCTTCCTATTTTGCCCTTAATAATTAATGACTTTGAAAATATATACTCTTTGACCAACTATAAGAACTAAAAATACAATTACTATTAAATAAGGGCAAAATGGTAAACTCACTTTTTTTCTTAATGCAAGTATCATCCCCGAATGTGAAAGGGAACGTAAGGAGTAACATGTAGGGTGTATTAATTAATATATAGATTAGTTATACATAGATATAAAATCCTACGAAGCGGCTCCGAAATATATTTGAGTTAATAATGTTGAGTTAAAATATATATAAAAAACTTAACGATTCATTGAAAAAGTAATTAAAGCTCGTTAATTATCATTAGCAAAAATTACAGAAATACACAACTTATGTTTACATAATTTCATAAAATCCCGACTCTTTTAAAAAATTACAAAAATTCATTAAATGATATAAAACTGTAACACTTATTGATATAAATTACAATTCATACTTCTCCATGTATATAGTAAAAAGCCCTTAATGCTCTTATCTTTTCGACATGTATCACTGATTTTATTTTATGTATGAAATTTTTGATAATTTTTTAAAAAAATTGATATTAGTTGGAATTAACTTCAAAAACTATGTTACACTAGTCAATACTTAGGGGTCGTTTGGTATGATGGATAAAGAAATTTAATCTCGGGATAATTTTTAAGTGATCTTCAATTCATTGTTTGGTTGCACAAGTTGGGATAACTTATCCCAGGATTAACAATTAGTGATGGAATAAGTTATCGTCCTTGTGGGTGGAATAATAATCCCAGGATAAGTTATCCTGGGATTAAATATGTAAAAATGCAAAAATACTCCCCTTTAAACTCTCTATTATAAGTTGAACTTATTTGTCTAATACTCATGTATATCTACATAATGAGTTCTCTTAAAATGTTCACTTCACTATTAAATTACATATTTTTAATTAAATAATTTATTACTCACTTAAAAGTTGTAATCTATGTATCAATTAAAATGTAGATAACTTTAAAATTTAATAATAATTTTTTACTTTAACAAACTTAAATTAAAATTTTATTTTTAAGCTAAATAAGATGCATGGAAGTTTTATTTCTAAGCTAAATGAGATGAAAATTTTATTTAAAGCTAAATAAAATGGACATTTTATTTTTAAGTTGAATAAGATTAAGGTTTAATTATAAAACACATGACATAATCATGAAAAATATATGCACAAAATTATTCATATTAAATAAGGTAAAAATTTCATTTTAAAAATGAATAGCGAGAGGTTGCAAAAAAAATTATTAAAAAAAAGCTAAACAAGGTAAGAATAGTTTTATAAATAAATAATTTATTCTTAAAAATTATACCATATCTTATCATATCTTATCTTCATAACTTATTTCAATATAATTAATAAACCCCTTAAAATTCTTGTTACGTCACACTTAATTAACTTGTCCTTTTATCATCTGCTGTCAAATTTCTCACTCCCAACCAATTAACGGTGTTCTAGCTACGACGCAAATCTCTGTCGCCGTCAATCTCTCCGGCAGTGAAGCTACTGTTAAGCTCCGAAAATGAACCCCGAAATCTAGCCACTACATTGTCGCTCATCTTTTCTTTTCTTTTCTTTTCTAAGTTGACGAATTTGTGCTGAACTCAAGTATTAATGGATCGAGCGCGAACTGCAAGTCCGAGGCAGTTAAGGAAGTGGAGCAGCGAATCCGGAGCTCCCACTCTTACTGTCGGCTCTTCATCTCCAGGACATGGCCGCTCTTCCTCTATCTCCGGAATGTCCAACATTAAGCGCACTCAGAATGTTGCTGCTAAAGCTGCCGCGCAGCGCCTCGCTCAAGTCATGGCTTCTCAAGCAGCCACTGGAAATGATGACGATGATGATGATGATCTTGGATTCCGATTTGCTGCTCCTCCACCTCCCTCTTTTTCCAGGCCCAACGTCAGAACTGATGCCAATAGCACTACTGATAGCAATGCTATCAAGCCTGCTATTCAGTCCGCTAAGGTCAATATCAGATCATCACCTGCGGTAGTTTCAAGACCTCGATCTGTGTTACTTTTATTGTTCTGTTGATGGAGAGTTCTGAAATATTTACTAATGAAGTACATTCCAGTATTAATGTGTTCAAATTCAACTGCATTTGTAGGTAATTTCAGTTATATAAGTCTGTTGTCAACCGTAAGTCAAAAAAGATTTAACCTTTCCCAAATATCTCTATACATCTTTGTGTTGGTTCTGTTCAGAAAATGATTATAGCTCAAGACACTGGATAGTTGTTATATCTCTTAGGATTTAGTTCCTGGGTTTGTTGTAATATAAAGTACACTGGGGAGTAGTCACACAAATTTAATCTAAATGAGCATGAGCATCAGCACATTATTGGTAAAGGTTCAAATGAGCATAAGCATCAACAGATTTTATTTTTTTTTTGGCTCTGATTACCTCTATATGGTAATTGGTTCCGTCTCCTGCTTCTATCTGTAGCTAGCTAGGAATTTTGTTGAGGAACCGCCGTCTCTTCGTTCAACATCAGCAGGAAGACCAACTGTCCCATCTTGTCCTCCACCGTCAACACCAAGTACCAGACAGCTTGTGAAGACTCCTTCACCTATACCACCAATCGATCCTCCAACCAACAAGCTGAGAGAGAAAAGGTACTAACGGTGAAAACCTCTTTTCTGATCTTTCCTTTTTCCTTTTCAGTATGACACTCCTACAAACAAGTAACTAGAGCAAAGTGTCCAAACGATGTGTTTTTTATTTTCATTTGTAGGTTGTATCTATTACTTGTCATGTATTCCACAACTGCCAAATTCTCTTAGTTGTTCATTGAGCCCAAAATGTTTGCTTTTTTCATTCTATACTATTGCTATGATGTTTCAAAAAGATGCTGGACTAGCTTAATCATCTGTACATCTGTGTTGTTCTGTTAATGTGCAACAATAAAGCAGTCCAAGTGTCTTAAGGCACACGAGTTTCCTTCACACACACACACACACACACACACACATATATGTATACAAATATAATATGCACAAGGTGCTTTAGCATGATTTAGTTCCTTTTCTCTGCATTCATTATCTAATGTGCAATGCAGATTCTCTCCAGATATAACACAAGTTAACTTGAAAGATACAGGAGATCACCGTGATGCTTTTGCACTTCGTGATGAAGTATGTTTTTTCTGCTATAAAATTGACTTTCTCTATTCTTAATTTATTACATGCATAGTGTTCAGTCATAGACACGTAAAGTGTCATTTGTGTCTCTATATACATGTAATTACTTGAATATATCACTTGACTTCAGTGCCCTTTCTGCTCTGATAGTTACATTTTTTTGGCAGCTTGATATGCTACAAGAAGAAAATGAGAATCTTCTTGAAAAGGTGCACATTTCACCAGTTCTTTTCCTCTGCTTTACTTGCATTTATCCATGCATCTCTGAACATTTTTATATGGAATTTGAGAAATTCTGTGCAGCTTAGAGTTGCCGAAATGAGTTACGAGGAAGCAGAAGCTAGAGTGAAGGAGCTTGAGAAACAGGTTATGCCATTATTATTTCCAAACTGTGCACAAATGGTTCCTCTTTGTTTCTCTTGAATACTTGTAACATTCATTTGCTTTTTCCTGTCGTGTATAAGAGCCTCAGTGCTTCATTAATGAAATTTACCTGTTTACCTGAACGAGAAGATGAATGAATAAACTTATGTTTTGTCTTTGTACGTTGATAAAATTAGGGAGAAAAAGCTTGATTATAGTCAGCATGTCATTCTATGATGAACACCTTGTTTATCAAAAAAAAAAAAAGAAGGCATAAGATGATAATGATAATGGACACCTTATTTAGTAATTTTGTTGGATAAGTATTATTGATTCTCATTTATGATTTATGCTCCACAGATGTCTAAAATTTAAACTTCAAGTTTTTTTGACAGTTGAAAGGCGTTTCATATGCATCAGGTTGCAGCACTTGGAGAAGGAGTATCTTTAGAAGCAAAGTTGTTAAGCAGGCAAAAGTCTTCCACATCTTCCTCTTACCACTGAATTTGTATTTATGCAGACCCTTTTGGTGGATATGCATATATCATAATATCATGATATCTTATCAATTGCAGGAAGGAAGCGTCTTTGCGCCAAAGGGAGGTCAGTTTGGATATTTGAGTTAATTGCAGATTAATTTGGTCATACTGCTTCTTCCTTTGGTCCTTTGTGTGAGAGGAAGTTTACTTAAACAGCATAAAATATTAGAAGTCATTCTTCATCCAACAAATAGCAGAATGTAACTCTAAAAGTTTATCTTGGCTTGTGTGGCTAGACATGACTTCACATATTGAGGAAAACACACACACACAAACACAGTTTGGTAGCATGGACCATTATATTATTTCTAGTATGCTACATGATAGTTGGTAAAGTATATTGATTTCCCTGCTTATTCTTGCTAAACTTTTGTTCAAGTTTGAGTTTATGTTATTAATTGTAGGGAAAAGGGGCAAATATAGCCCTTAGCTTTATGATTTAGATCAGATATAGCCCTTATCAAAAAAGTGGTGCCCATGCCATCTAACACCTGGTGCATATTTACCCTTTTTGTTAATATATCTATATTTACTTAATTGAAAAAAATTTATAAATACTAGTTTTTAATTTGAAAATGTCATGTGGCTTTCCAAAATTATCTCACCCCTTTTTACCCCTCTAGATTCAACCCAAATGGAAAAAAAATCAATTTCCTTTTCTACTTAGTCACAAAATGGATTTGGATCATGTTTAAGATGAAGAATGGATTTCTTTTGAGTTGGGTCTACTCTAGGTGCATAAAAATATGGATGAGGTAATTTTTTAAGTTACGTGGCATTTCTGAAATTTAAAACCTAGTTTTAAGATTTTAAAAAGAATTTAATTTGTAAATGAAAAGGGTAAATATACACCACTTGTAAGACGATAAGGGTATATATGCACCACTTTTTTAATGGGAGGTATATTTGCTGTAAATCACAAAGTTGAGGGGTATATTTGCCCCTTTGCCCATAATTTGTATGTTAAATTGTACTTGTACTTGTGCAGACTCTTCAGTTTTGCTGCCGCACCTGTGTTAACTCAAAATGGATGCTGGTGCGGGATACATGTTAGATTTAGTTAACCACATCGAATACCTTGATCAAAGTGCATGGACAAATTTGAGGGCAAATTGAGATTTTGATTTCTCAAAATAAAAGATAAAATAGATTTGAGACATAGGAAATGTCATGACATCAATATTATAGTCCTTTTGTCTCCTTTTTGGCTTTTTCTCTTGGTCAATATTCACTGCTTAATGTTTTAAGCCAAATAGAGAGTAACTAAGAATACAAGTAGTTTGTACTGATTTTTGGTAGACAGTAGCAATGATCTTGTCACGACCTAAGCTAGGGCTAGGTGTGACACAGGGATTAGGATTCCTGAGGAAACTCCAATCAAGCCCCTTAGCACATCATAAGCATATATAGGTAAATAAAGCATCAATACATGTATACAATAAGCGGAAGATAAAGTAAATCTCAAATACTTAAATAAGAAAGAAACATCAATAGTCAAAAGATGACAAATAGACTCCATACAACCCAAACATGCTTCTAATAGATCTATTCATAGGCTTAGGACATGTTCCTGGCTCACCCTCAACAAAATGAAATAGCATGAAATAGTCTTAAAGCATAGTCTAAGAATGACTAGGAAAGAAAAATTTACTTGGTTCGCCCTCGAAGCATGAGAACTCACCGTACAATCTTCAAGGTAGACTGAACACGAGCATGACGAGTAGGAAGAGAGTTCTCTTCTACATTATAAAATAATGTAGGCAAAGAAATATGTGTTGGTACGTTTGAATGTACTAAATGTAGGCAATGCAATGGATCTTAAACCATGTTGTGCAAATTGACCAAGTGAATAGCATGACAAGAGAAGTAGTCCAAAGTATAAGTAAACATAGAGTGGTCAATGCACAAGAAAGTTATATAAAAGTACTATTAATAATCAAGTAATAATGCATCATAAAAGAACCATACTTACGTGGGATAGCAATTATAACTGACAATAAGACCATGCGAGTTATAACATGGAATCTTGATGTTTACTCATACACTGGAGAACGGGGAGTCTATTTGCCAAGGTAAAACTCTACCCCACTAAGCGGGTGTCATGAACATGTATTATATATGGATCTACTAGCTAGCCATATTGATAATAAGGCAGGAAATACTGTATATGAAGTAACAACTCAAATGAAACTATT
>DF357572.1:62285-85135 GCA_000787875.1 Solanum virginianum
AAGAGATTCAAGCACTTTTAAAAATTGGCGCTAATTTGAAAAGCCATATCATGTTTCATTTACATAGTACTAGTATTGTAAGATGTGGGGCGTTACAAAGGTACTAAAGATTTGAAGGGAAGTTGGTGGAAGGCCTCACATGCCTTTCTTTTTCCTTTTTAAGGGGAAGAACTTGAGAGCTTGAAAGAAGTGGAGGTTTTGGGGAAAGACAACCTAGAAGATCATTCAAATTTTAGAATATCTTTATAGCTTTATTTTATCTTTTCAATTTTTTAGTCAAATCCCATTACTCATATCCATACCTGGATCCTTATCCCCAACACAACAATATATCTAATGAAATCCCAGAAGTGGAGTTTTGGGAGAGTTGAGTTCACGCAATCATTACCACTACCTCGTGGAGGTAGAGAGTGTGTTTCTCGAAGTCCCTCGGCTCAAGTGCAGTAAATTCAGGTACAAAGAAGAAGAAAATAATGGATAAAACATAGCAACTGACAAGAGAAGTAGTGCAAATCCTACAAAAAAGGAACAAGAGCAATAAATAATGTAATATTGAAATACAATAAGTAATAGACGATGATAGATATCAAAAGCAAAACTATAATAGTAAACCTAGTACGACAAACACCAACAAGCGTAAATACTTGAAAAGTAGGAGAACAGTCCACTGCCTATTAAACCTTTTAACCTAATATACATCCTTCACACCCTTACTTCTACAATGATGTCCTTGGGAACTTCAGTTATACCACATCTTGTCTAATCACCTTTTCCCAATACTTCTTCGGCCTACCGCTACCTCTATTTGTACATACTATAACGAACCTCTCTCACTTCCTGAATAGGGCACCTACATATCACTTTTTCACATGTTTAAATCATTTCAATCTCGCTTCCCTCACTTGTCTACTACAAAGGCAACTCCTACCTTATCCCGAATATCCTCATTCCTTATCATTCTTTGTATGCCCACACATCCACCTCAACTTCCCCATTTCGAAACATGCATCTTCTGAACTTATAAATTTTTGATTGGCCAACACTTTGCCGCATATAACAAAGTCGATCCAACCACCACTTTATAAAACTTATCTTTATATTTTGGTAGCACTTTTTTATCACACAAGACTTTGGATGCAAGCATCCACTTCATCCACTCCAAAACCTAATACGATGTCTGATATCATCGTCAATGTCCCAATTTCTTTAGATTACAACAACATACCCATTGGCACCCCATAAGTGGGGTCCACTTGTTTAGGTTAAATAATTTCTTTAGATTATAGTCCCAATATACTTGAAGCTGTCTCTCTTGGGGGATAGACTATGTGTTAAGCCTCACTTCCATGCCTGCCTCATGTTGCATATTGTTTTTGTACACTAAGTACTTTATTTTGGTCTTGCTTAACCTAAATGCTGTAGACTCTAGAATTTGTCTCCACGCTTCCAACTTGACATTAACTCCGCCTGCACATCTTATTGATCAATACTATTGCATCGGTAGATAACATACACGAAGGCACCTTATCTTGAATGGACCACATCAATTCATCCATTACCAAGGCAGATAAGAATGAGCTAAGAGCTGATCCCTAGTGTAACTCCATCTACATAGGGAAGTGCCCAAAGTCTTCTCGCATTGTGTTAACCTGCATTTTTGTTTCATCATACATGCCCTTTATGGCTCGATGTAAGCCACGGGTACACTTCTAGCCTCTGGGCATCTCCAGGGGTCTTTCTCAAAATTTTGTTGTAGGCCTTTTAAAGGTCAATGAATACCAAATGTAAGTCCCTCTTCCTTTCTCGATATTTCTCCCCCAGTCTTGTCACAAGTTGGATAACTTATGTTGTTGATCACCCTGGCATGAATCCAAAACTGGTTCTCGAAAATAGACACAGTCCTCCTCACCCTCAACTCCACTCTCTCCCAAATTTTTATAGTATGGCTTAGCAACTTGATTCCTTTGTAATTGTTACAATTGTGAATATCACCCTTTTTCCTGTACGACGGAACTATTGTACTCCATCTCCATTCTTTGGGTATTTTAGCCGTCTTAAAAATGACATTAAAGAAATCAGTGAATCACTCCATACCTACCCTGTGTGTGCTTTTCAAAATTCCACCGAAATCTCATTAGGTCATGTTCTCTTCCCTTGCTCATACTACTAATAGTATGCTCAACTTCCTCAATCTTAATACACCTACAATACTCAAAATCTCAATGTCTCTCATTGTGCTCCATATCACCTAACGGAATGTCTGTGTCCCTTTCTTCGTTCAGAAGTTATGGAAGTATGTTTGCCATTTTTGCTTAACGAGGGTCTCCTTCACCAAAACTTTGCCTTCCTCATTCTTGATGCATTTCAGTTGATCTAGATCTGGCTTCCTCTCTCTCGCCTTCGTGAGCCTATACAATTTCTTATCTCCACCTTTGTCCTCTAGCTCAGTTTACAGTCAAACAAACGCTGTCGTCTTTGCTACTGTAACTGCTAACTTAGCCTCCCTTTTTGCCGCCTTATAAATTTCCTTATTCGTCTTCTTTTCTACCTCATGCTTGCTTTCCACCAACTTTGCATAAGTTGCCTTATTTACTTCCATTTTGCCTTGAACTTTCCTATTCCACCACCTATCCCCTCCGTAATCACCGTTGTTCAAAGTATATCCTCCCACGACTAGCTTAATCGTTATAATCTTGTCATTGATCCTCTGAACCTACCACTTGCTCCCTAAGGTCCCCGACTACCACAAGACCTACTTCCTTTCCCTCGAGCCTCTTAAGTACAACAACAACAACATACCCAGTGGAATCCCACAAGTGGGGTCTGGGGAGGGTAGAATGTACGCAGGCCTTACCACTACCTCATGAAGTAGAGAGGTTGTTTCCTGGTAACCCTCGTCTCAGAAACCCATAAGCAGAATAAACTAGATATGAAAAAAAGAAAGGGAATAAAAAGGGTGACTAATGACGAAAAATACATAACAATATGTAAATACGATAAAATTTACACACATACGACAGATAATAACAAACATGATATAAACATGACTATTCCTGCTACCCTACTATATCCCAAAGCTAGACATCCACCTAACCCTACCAACCTATTAGCCTGCTACTCTAATTCGCGACCTCCACTCCTTTCTATCTAAGGTCATGTCCTCGGTGAGATCAAGTTTCGCCATATCTTGTCTGATCACCTCCCCCCAATACTTCTTCGGTCTACCTCTACCTCTCCATGTAGCTCCAAAAACCAACCTCTCACACCTCCTAACAGGAGCATCGGTACTCGTTCTCTACACATGTCCAAACCATCGCAGTCTCGCTTCCCTCACCTTATCAGCCACAGGGGCCACCTCTAGCTTCTCCCGAATGGTCTCATTCCTAATCTTATTACTCTTGGTGTGACCACACATCCATCGCAACATCCTCATCTCTGCGACATGCATCTTCTGGACATGTGCCTTTTTTATACTCAATTCCTAATCTTATTACTCTTGGTGTGACCACACATCCATCTCAATATCCTCATCTCTGCGACATGCATCTTCTGAACATGTGCAATTTTTATTGGCCAACATTCCACCCCATACAACAGAGATAGTCTAACCACCATTCTGTAAAACTTACATTTGAGTTTAGGTGGTATTTTCTTGTCACACAATACTCCCGAGGCAAGCCTCCATTTAGTCCATGCTGCCCTAATACGATGCGTGACATCATCGTGATATCACCACTACTTTGGGTGATAGACCCCAGATACTAAAAGTTTTCCCTCTTGTGGATAGGTTGAGTGGCAAGCCTCACATCAATGTCTTCTTCATCCCTCGCAACACTGAATTTGCACTCTAAGTATTCTGTTTTGGTCCTGCTTAGTTTGAATCCTTTGGACTCCAAGGCGTGTCTCATCAATTTGTACTATGTTATCTGCAAATAGCATACACTATGGAACCTCCTCCCGGATAGATTGCGTTAGCTCATCCATCACCAAAGCAAACAGGAAAGGGCTCAACATAGTTCCTTGATGGAGTCCCATCTCAACATGAAAATACTCTGAGTCTCCTCCCACCGTTCTTACCCGAGTTTTGGCTTCGTCGTACATGTTCTTAATCGCCCTAATATATGCCATTGGGACACCTTTCACCCCTAGACACCTCTATATGACATCCCTTGGAACCTTGTCATAGGCCTTCTCGAGATCAATGAACACCATATGAAGGTCCTTCTTTCTTTTCCTATATTTCTCCACTAATCTCCGAACAAGATGACTTGCTTCAGTAGTCAACCGCCTCGGCATGAATCCAAACTGATTCTCCGAAATAGATACCACTCTTCTCACCCTCATCTCCACCACTCTCTCCTAGACCTTCATAGTGTGACCTAGCAACTTGATACCCGTGTAATCGTTACAATTTTGAATATCCCCCTTGTTCTTGTACAATGGAACCATTGTACTCCTCCATTCATCAGGTATCTTGGCCGTCTTCATAATAGCATTGAACAAACTCCTCCATTCATCAGGTATCTTGCCCGTCTTCATAATAGCATTGAACAATCTAGTCAACCACTCTATGCCATCTTTGACCATGTTCTTCCAAAAATCTACCGGAATCTCATCGGGTCCGATTGCCCTCCCTCTCTTCATCCTACTAATAGCCCTTCTAACCTCCTCAACTCTGAATCGCCTGCAATAACCAAACTCATGATGACTTTCGGAGTGTGCCAACTCACCCAACTCAATATTTCTATCTTCTTTTTCATATAAGAGTTTATGAAAGTAAGCTTGCCACCTTAGTTTAATGGAAGTGCAATATCTCTATCTCCTTTTTCATTTAAGAGTTTATGAAAGTAAGCTTGCCACCTTAGTTTAATGGAAGTATCATCCACCAACACCTCACCCTCCTCATCCTTGATGCACTTCACTTTGTCCAAGTCGCGAGCTTTCCTTTCTCTTCTTTAGAGAGCCTATACAATCTCTTGTCCCTGCCTTTATCACTTAGTTCCTCATATAGGCGCTCAAACGCTACTGTCTTAGCACTCGTCATTGCCATCTTTGCCTCTGCCTTAGCCTCTTAAGTACCACAACTTAAACCATCCATATCCCAAACCTTGGTACCTACCCATCTGGCCTACTGGACACACGCTATATTAATCTTCCTCCCTTTTAGAATCTTCACTAGACTTCCTGTCAAAGACCTTATATTCCATGACCCACTCTTAGCCTAGGGAAAGCCTTAACCCACTTACCACTTCTACCCCTCACCCATGGCCTCGACCTAAGACATGATCTTAATCTATCATTGTTTGCCAAAACCACAAAACAAGGTGTAAATTACAAAGGCAAATACTAAGGCATACTACATTAAACGTATAATCTGAAAGGCAAGATAGCAGGCAATACGTCTGAACTGTCCTGTAAATCAGGAAGAAAGCAATCAATCAATGAATTGAACTACACTGTAGAACAGAAATAATGATGAAGAACCCACACTACACTGTAAATCAAAAGAACAGAGGAAGAGAACCACAACTCAAAGTATGCTACAGAAGAAGAAGAAAAAAGATCACAGTAGTTATTGAAATGACAGTATTGAAAAAGAATTTAAACCAAAAGTTACCTCCTAATCCGTACGCCTGAATCTTAAAATTTAGATTTTGCCGAATCCGACCCTCGGATTTGCATCTGTATTGGATACCCGTACCCTAGTCCGAGCAACTTAGATTATTACTGGACTAAATTTTTGGAGTAGTTCTTTGTTTATAATACCTGTGTTACCTGCTCAAAGAAATTTAATAATTATATGTTAAACTGTCTTCAGTCTTTTCCAAAATACCATGCCTACATGTAACAATAGCATTGTTCCGTCTCTTTATAACTTCCTTCAAGTGTGCTACAGTTTCAAATAATGTTTTACACCTCAAAAGCAACTGCTTAAGATTAATTGGTGCAGGTTGCACTGAAAGATGCAAAACAAGCAAAGAATGGGATAGATGTGGAACTTGCAAGCCTCCATTCTAATGTTCAGGTAAACATCACCACCATGTGCTACAGCAATGTCTGGTTTTATTCTGTCTAATTTTTTTTAACTACATTTGACATAGAAAGCAACAGATAACGCAGCTGCTGCTGTAGATCAACTTCAGGGGACTGAATCTGAGGTTAAAGCTTTACGCTCTATGACACAAAGGATGATTTTAACCCAGAATGAGATGGTATCTAGCTTACCTTCTGATGCTGCTTTCATAATTTGCAAAATTTTTCATGACAAAAATTAATTTTCCTGGCTTATTTTATTGTAGGAAGATGTTGTTCTTAAACGATGCTGGCTTGCACGTTATTGGGGTTTAGCAACTCAGTTTGGTGAGTAATGAGTCAGAGTTTTGTCTTTTTCCTAGTCACACACATTATCTCTATTCTTTATTTTTGAGAAGGAACATGATCTGTATTCTTTTCTGAATTAGAAAATCTTTTTTCTCGACTTCTGTCCTTTACTTTTTCCTTTAATGATACATTATTAAGTTCTGTTTTCCTGTGTATGCTGCTCAAACTGACCTTTTATCATTAGCTATAGAGTTGAAATGGTTTTATGAAGTCACTCAAGTTACCATTGAACCACTGTATTTGATTTTCCAATTGTTTTATCAGATGAAGTTCCTGAAACCCTGGCATCACCTGCAACCATAAGAAGAAAAATAGAAGGAAAAAAAAGACATAAGGGGACATAAGATAGTGAATCGAGAAAGAAAAACGAAACATCATAATTGCACATTCGAAAAACTGCTAGATTGAAATGAAGCGTCTTTTTGCTCCTCTAGTGTTACAAAGAGGGAACTTGTCACGACCCAAACCTAGGGCATAGCCATGACATAACGAATGTGACACCCTAAGGTACCCCATCCAAGCCTCTTGTTCATATCATAAGCATACATAAGGTAAAATAAACAATTCATAAGAGAGTAAGCAAATGAAACTTAGCAATATAAGAGTCATGGTTTCCCTTTACGGGGAATTACAATAGGTCCAATTAATACCTCTACATTATAGATCTTGTTGGAGTCTAGAACATGCTACTAGCTTACCCTCAAGATAGAGTATAAGGTGAATCAAAATGTCTCAACATAACAAAACATAAGCAAGAACTAGGTTTGTCCCTGAAGCATGGGAATCAACAATCTTCAATGATCAAATCCAACTCTATCCACAAAATGGAGGAATAGTCTCGTCATCGCTCGTCCCTACATGGTTAGATCATGTAGGCAAAGAGTATGCGTTAGTATGTGTAAAACTATGAATGGAAATATCACGAACCTTTCATAACTTGCATATATATCTGGGAATATGACCATAATCGAAAATAAGACAATCATGAGAAGAAGCATCATCAAAATCTTTCATAATCTTAACATACATATGTGGGAAGACCATCACCGACAATAAGACCATACTGACTATAACATGGAATCCCGATGTTCCCTCTACACCGAGCGAAAGAGGAGTCTACTTTGCCAAGGTAGACTCGACCCACCCTTTAGGCTCTACCCTAGCACGATGAGTGTCACATGAACATAAAGACCCTACCCTTTAGGGTTAACCCTAGCCTCGGTGAGTATCACATGAACATAATGCTATATGGATCCATTAGCTAGCCTCATAGGCACATAATCATAAACCTACAGTAGCACATAGTTATGAGACTTGAGGATTTATATAAGGACCCTTAGGGATAGCCCCCTCACTCAAGCTCATTCGATGCTAAGTCAAATCCCACAGAATACATACTCATGCATTATACTTAGACATCATAATTCATACTTGGCTTAAGTCATATACAGACACTTGAAGCTGTTTGATTATTTCACTTAAACACCTCAACTTAGATTGGTACCTATTGAACACCTTTATTCTTCAAAACATATACCTATTAAATACTTTTTGATGACATGGCATCGTAAGTGTAAATATACATCACAAAAGTGCGTGAAGCCAAAAAATTGTCTTTACTATCCAATTAGATAATGCCATATCATCATTAGAAAAATCAAAATCTAAAAATTAAAAAAGAAAAAAAAAAGGAAATAAGGTTAGCATCATCTTCCCCAACTCATTTTTTTTCTTCAAATTCTTGAATTCCCCCGATTAACACTTTAATCCCATACCACCTAAAATTCTCACTAGCAAAATCCTTTGCCACCGTCCTACCACACCCCCTTTTCATATTTTTCTTCATTCTATTTTTGTAGCATCATTTCGTCACCACCAAAGTTATCATCGTTGTTATCTTCACCATAGAAGTATCAACTAAACATATGATCAGTTAAATAGGAAGAAAAAGTGACTAACAAAGAAGAGAATTTCATCAAACAAATAAAAATCAAATTGGGTTTAAACATAATTCTGGTGAAACTCCTTTTTTTCAGGCTAAATTAATATGCTTTAAAATTGTTTTTTTGAAGTTAAAGAATTCAAATCTTAAATAACTCACAACACAATAAGAAGAAAAATATCAATAAATTTGAATTGAAGTTTGAGGAAGAGAATGAAATTGGAGAAAAATGGCATCTATTGTTGTTAATGGATATTGAAATAAATGGGTGAAGTAGGTGGATGGGTGGGAAAAAAATTCTTCAAGAGGGAGGAAAAGGGATGAAGGGGAGATGATTATTGAAGTATGTGCAACAGGGGAGGGTATAGTGAATAAAAAGGGTGGCCGACGGGAGGGTTCCATTAGGAAGAAGAACGATTTTTTTTTTTGATTGGCACCGGGCGTCCAAGTCTCTTTGAGACCCAACTAATCCCGGGGGTGCACAGGCCCTCGGCAAGAAGTTTTTCGCAAGTGCACCACAATTAATTCAGGTTTTACCAAGTTCGATGGCCCTTAGAAATTGTTTGCACCCATTGGGGTTTGAACCCATTGGGGTTTGAACTTGAGACCTTGAAAGGGAGCAAACCCCAAAGCTCAAGTCAATTGCCACCAGGCCGACCCCTGAGGGTTAAAAAAAGGGTTATTTTTGGGTTAAAAAATATAATTTTTATTTTTAGTTTATTTTTAAATTGTTATTATAGGTTCAACGCCACATGTCTTGTTTTGATAAGCTATTTATGCCACGTCATTCGCGAATGTATGGCACACACTCTTTAATTTTAACTGATTGTTAAAAAATATTTGATAGGTGTATTTATTAACTAGTAAAGGTGTCTGATAGGTACAAGTCTGAGTTGAGGTGTCTAAGTGAAATATGCGGACAACTTTGAGTGGCCGTATATGACTTAAGCCTTCATACTTTTTCAAAATCATACTTTCATAGCTTGTAAAATAGGTATCATAACCTCATGAAAACATCTCATATCATAGGGATAGTCCATCTACATAACTTTGCATAAAGTGTGGGTGCACTCCCCATCTTATTATTATTTCATCAATATTAGGGTCTCAAGTCACCCTTATCATCATATCATCATCATCATCATCAAAGAATACTTTCATAGTTAAAATCATATTCATGAAATCATAACTTTACATAGGAAACTAGGGCCATATGTGGGTTCATGAGCAGTTGAAGTTAAAATCAGATAATTAGATGAAAATCATATAGGAATCATGCAATTAAAATCAATTTGGACCATTAGTAAAGGAACCCACATAAATTCAACAAGCTCTAATCATCATATACTTGAAATCATTGAATTCACTTGGAAATATAGAAATCATGTGATGCTTCATACTTCATGCATAATTAAGTATAATAAACATATAATCATCATGACCCAATCATTTTGAAATAGAATCATGAAAACTAATAAGAAATCATACGTGAACTTTAAGAAAAAAGAGACTTTGAGTTAGGCTTCATAGACGAATCTAATCCATGAATGAAGCCCTACATACCTCAAGGAGCCAGGGGAATTTGGTCCTCATTCACATCAACTCCCCTAGGCAATGGAGCATGTTATGGAGGCATTTTTCGAAAATATCACAGGATAAACGTTAGGGAATGAGAGTCTTGAAGGCACGACATAGATCACAAAAGAAGCAAAGATTTCTTAAACGTCTCTTAGCCTCTCGCTCAAGGGTGTGGCGTGCTTTACACCTATGAATAAGACTTTACTAGACACAGCATGTTGGACTCTCTAGGATGCATTCAAACCTTGTGCTCTGATACCTAGTTTGTCCCGGTCCGAACCTAGGGCTTAGCCATGACACATTGAATGTGACATCCAAAGGTGCCCTATGCAAACTTCTCGTTCATATCATAAGTATACATAAGGTAACATAAACAATTCATAAGAGAGTAAGCAAGAGGAATATAGCAATATAAGAGTCATGGTTTCCCTATTACGGGAATTACAACATCATAGGTCCAATTCATGCCTCTACATCATAGATCTTGGTGGGGTCTAGAATATGCTACTAGCTCACCTTCAAGATAGAATATAAATTGAATCAAAATGTCTCAACATAACAAAACATTAGCAACAACTAGGTTTGGCCCCAAAGCATGGGAACTTACTAGCAATCTTCAATGGTCAAATCCAACCGTAGCCATGAAATGGAGGAATAGTCTCGTTGTCGCCCGTCCCTACATGGTTAGATCATGTAGGCAAAGAATATGTGTTAATACGTGGAATGTACAAGTATGTAAGTATACCACGCATCAAAGAACATCATAACATAATAGAAAATGCATAATTATAAAAATAGAATTAAGGACAACATATGCATGAGCCATGCATGTTTAAAATGATGAGGGAAAACATCATAAAATCTTTCATAACCTAGCATACATATGTGGGAATAAGACCATGCAAACTATTACATGGAATCCCGATGTTCCCATTTCACGTAGTGAAAGAGGAGTCTACTTTGCCAAGGTAGACTCGAACCCTCCCTTTAGGCTCTACCCTAGTAGGTTGAGTGTCATATGAACATAAAGACCCAACCTTTACACTTAACCCTAGCATGGTGAGTATCACATGAGCACAATGCTATATGGATCCATTAGCTAGCCTCATCGGCACATAATCATAAACCTACGAGGCATGTAGTTGTGAGACTTTTAGGGATAGCCCCCCTCACTCAGGCTCATTCGGTGCTAAGTCAAATCCCATGGAATACATACTCATGCATTATACCTAGACATCATCATAATTCATACTTTATCAAAATCATACTTTCATTTTCATTGCTTGTAAAATAGGTATCATAACCTCATGAAAACATCTCATATGAAAGGGATAGTCCATCTATATAGCTTTGCATATAGTGTGGGTGTTCTCCCCATCTTATTGTTATTTCATCAATATTAGGGTCTTAAGTCACCCTCATCATCGTAAACCCTCAGGGGTTGGCCTGGTGGTAATAGACTTGAGCCTTGGGGTTTGCTCCCTTTCAAGGTCTCAAGATCGAAACCCACTGAGTGCAAACAATTTCTGAGGGCCGTTGGACTCGGTAAAACCTGAATTAACCGTGGTGAACTTGAGAAAAACTCCTTGCCGAGGGCCTGTGCACCCCCGGGATTAGTCGGAGCTCTAAGAGACTCGGACACCCGGTGCAAATCAAAAAAAAAAGTCACCCTCATCATCATCATCATCATCATCAAAGCATACTTTCATAGTTAAAATCATATTCATGAAATCATAACTTTACATAGGAATCTAGGGCCATATGTGGGTTCATGAGCAGTTGAAGTTAAAATCATGCAATTAGATGAAAATCATATATGAATTATGTAATTGAAATCAATTTGGACTATTAGTAAAGAAAGCCACGTAAGTTTAACAAGCTCTAATCATCATATACTTGAATTCACTTGTAAATCATATAAATCATGTAATTCTTCATGATTCATGCATAATTAAGAATAATAAACATGTAATCATCATAACCCAATCATTTGGAATAGAATCATGAAAACTCATAAGAAATCATGCTTGAACTTTGAGAAAAAAGAGATTTTGAGTTGGGCTTCATGGATGAATCTAATCCATGAATGAAGCCCTACATGCCTCAAGTAAATAACCCTAGAAATTTGGAGTGATTAGAACTTGAAATCCTTGACCCAAACCTGGAATCCTAAGCTTCAGTGGAGCGAATCCTCAGAGAGAAAAAATTTAGAAATTTGGGAGAGAATTTGAGAGTGAATGAAGTAGAATGAGTTAGAAATAGGTTTTATAGGATTTGAGTCGGTTAAGTCAGTTAGTAGGGTTAAAACGACATAGTTTAGGAGTTAAATGGATTGGAAATACCAAAAAGCCCTCCATTTAAAAGTTGCTGGACCCATCTACAGGCACTGTTTACGGGCCGTAAACTGGAGTACGGGTTGTACATAGGGGTTTCGTCCTGTTGAAATTGATCCTAAAAATAGTCTCTGAATCTCATTCTATGAGACCGGTTTACGATTCGTAATCTCTTTTACGGGTCGTATTGGGGCTTCGTAATCTGCGTGGTCCCAAAAGTGTAGCTACTGGAATTGCACCCCTCAAACTACGAGCTCATAGCATGGTCCGTAGTTCCATTTACGAATCATAGATCCCATTCGTAGAAACCTCCCGGACTTAGAATTTTTTTTCATTGCTCAGGGTCTAGTCTACGGCACCTGTATACAACCTGTGGAACAAACCACGAGCCATAGATTGACTCATACATTTATCCAGTTCAAATATTTTCTGCAACTTTTCCATTTCCAGGCTTTTCAACATATGAGGTGTTATAAAACTTATAGCAATGGCAGCAACTTCACCTTGAAAATTTACAACAACTATAACAACAACATACCCGGTGAAGCCTCATAGGTGAGGTCTGGGCAGAGTAGTGTGTATTTTGACCATACCCACAAGGTAGAGATGCTGTTTTTGATAGACCCTTGATTCAAGTAAACTATGATTACTTGCAAATTAACTATGATTACATTGTTTTACAACTATAAAGAAGGAGATTGACTTTACGTGATGAATTCCATCAATTAAATGCACCCAAGGGTATTGACTTTTCGTATTAAATTGCATAAACTTAATGCACCCACGAGTGTGGCTTACTGGTCAATGGAGTGTATTGGAAACCATGAGGTCTCCGATTCAAATCCCCACAGAGTTTGTGTTAGAAACACTAGGTGGTTTCTTCTCATTTGTCCAACCCTTGGTGGATAAAGTTACCTGGTAGGAGGGGAGAGGCAGCAGGTACCCTGGCCACATGGAGTTAGTCGAGGTGCACTCAAGCTGGCCTGGACACCACAATTATCAAAACAAAACAATATCAAATACTCGCTTTGTCCCAATTTTTACAACACTCTTTTCTTTTTAGTTAGTCTCTAAGAGAATAGTACCTTTCTATATCTAGTAATAATTTGATGTTAAACTTCTCATTTTACTCTTAATGAGATGACTTATAGCCACACAAATATCTATTACTGATTTGAGATCACAAGTTTTAAAAGTGTTCGTCTCATTCTTAAACTCCGTGCCTAGTCAAATGTCATCACACAAATTGGGCAGAGAGTATTTTTTTTCGCTATTGCCTGTGCATGAATATTGAATAGTGTTCTGTACTTGTCTAATTGCATTCTTATCCACCCAATGGTTTACTTTTTATTAAGTTTTTACCCCATGCGTCCCTATACTCCTTTTTCATTGCTTTATATATGTAAGAAATTTTACCAGTTTGGACTCTTGAGTCTTAAAGTTAATGTTGGTCTGCTTTACTTTTCAGGCATTTGTGCAGATATTGCTGCTTCAAAACATGAGTACTGGTCATCCTTCGCACCTCTTCCTTTTGAATTGGTTATGTCTGCTGGCCAAAAGGCAAAGGAAGAATGTTTGGAAAAAGGCAAGGATGATTTATTTATGGTTTTTCTATTTGATTTTGTGGATTACCTAGGTATGGATTTGTCACATGGTAAATATTTTGAATGGGCATAATCAAATGTTCTCTTTTGCAGGTGATGACAATCCAGAGAGGGGAAAGGTTGTTCAGGATTTGAATGATCTCACTGGAGAAGGAAATATAGAAAGCATGCTTTCTGTTGAAATGGGCTTGAATGAGCTTGTTTCTTTGAAGGTTATTCTAATAACTAGAGTCATATGTTGTTCTTGTTTCCGTATTTTTCTTTAGTTCCTTGAACTAGGTACAACATGTATTGCTTGTGCTGTTTCTTCTCATGTTGTTTATTACGAAGATTACTAATTCTGTTATCACTAACATCACAAGTCAATTTTTTTTTCGTTCAAAATAAAGATTCCAATTCTCATTCATTTCTTCACCAAGTCAATTATCAATTTAAGCTTTAAAATTTCCACATTGCAATTTAAAAAGAATATGATCTGGTTTGATTGACATTATGAATTTGGTATGCCTAAGTTGATCTTAAGACTCAATTTTGGTAAAATAAGAAAGGACTTACTGAATATGTATCATAATGATTATTACATAAGTGAAAATCATTGGTTTTGTAATAAAAAATGAAATTATGATACTTATGGTGTTCAGCCAAGGGATAGGGCACAGGAAAATATCAGGCTAGTCTCCGGATTCGAGACACCAGGTTCATATTGAAAGGATGCAATCTACTTACTTAAATCCATTCTTTTCCTATTTTCCTCTATTATAGTTTGGGGTGTAAATAATTTCTTGCATGTCCGCTAGTGTATTCTTTTGTTCTCCTTTTTAGTTGGAAGAATAGGGCATTGCTTTACCATGTAGGGGTCATCTAGTTGGGCACAAGTTATCCCGAGATAAGTTATCCCACCATTTATATGGGATGACTTATCCCAATTCCCATCACTAAGGTATAAATGGAGGGATAAATAATCTGAGGATCACCTAATACCTCCATCCAAACTCAAGATAAAATAATCCTGTATTTTATCCTGGTATTATTATATCTTATATCTTATACCTCACACCAAACGAGTCCTTAATGATATTGCTGATCCAGGTTGAGGATGCCATAGTGCTTGCACTGGCTCAACAATTGCGTCCAAACTCTGCTCGAACATCAATATCAGGTTTGCCTCTTGTTTGTTGTTTAAACATTGCTAGTTAACTACTGATATGCTCATATGTTTGTTTTTTGATCTCCAAAGCCTTAAACCCAACTTGCAAATAAATGTATATGTTACATGCTCTGATCAGCTGTCATTGTTTGTATGGTTATATATCTGCCAATGAAATGATACTCAGTGAAGACTTTAATCTAAGATCAATGATTGGGGTTTGATGCTTGAAGATGTTCTAACTCATAAGCCAAGGGTGTAGCGTAGTGGTCAACAAAGTGGGTGTAAACCTCGTAGGCCAGTGTTCGATTTTCAAACTGAGACAAAAATACACAAGGTGATTTCTTCTCATTTGTCCGAGTCTTGTTGGGAAGAGTTACTTTATACCTGTGCTGGCAAGAGATAGAACGGATAGTTGAGTTGCGCATAAGTTGGTCTGAACACCACCTTTTTAAAAAGCAGATGTTCTGCGTCATACATATAAAGAGAAAATTCAAAACCGCCTAACCTGTACACTAATATAGAATCTTCCCTACTGTTATGTCCTCGTAGGAAGCAAATGCTTATAGCATATTATGTAATGCAGAAACTTACATGACAGTTTTGCATGCAATTTTCTCCCTTTTTGGATGTTACAAATAAAATGATTGACGTCCTCCATGTTCTCATGGTGACATTGAGCAATAAATTGAGGTCTCCTCTTAATAGCCATCATTTTGAAAGGCAAAGTTGGGAATTTATGCGACTAACCTCATAGTTTGCCCTACATGACGCAGACCCTAAATTCCTTGGAACAATCACAAGGACAAAAGTGGGTCTATACCCCAAAAGATTGAGGGTTGCATCTTGCACCTTTTTGGTTGTTAGCACTATATACTACAGAACACGGCATCATAAATTTTCTTTGAAGTATTTTACCTTTTTTCTCCAGAATTTAATATTTGGTCACTGTTTATGTAATGTGCACATGTTATTACACCTAGATATTTGAATTAACTTACAGCTTCTCTACTTCTATGAGGTAGTGGTAAGGTCTGCGTACATTCTACCCTCCCCAGACCCCACTTGTGGGATTTCACTGGGTTTGTTGTTGTTGTTGTTTATCAGGAACAGCCTCTCATCTCTAAGGTTTGCGTAAACTCTACCCTCCTCGGACTCCACTTTTGTAGGATTATAATGGTTATGTTGTTGTTGATCATTTATACAATTTTGGTGTGCTTTTTGTTCTTATCTTTATTTTTAAAACTATAGTATATATATAAAAGTCATCACATACTGTGTCTCAAAGGTAACATCACCTGGTGTTCTGTCCTTTTGAGACACTGTTAATAACCATGTAAAATGTACTGCTCTCATGCAATTATTGACTTTACATAGACTGACTTAAAAAGTTTTTCTCTGCTGGAGTGCTGGTCAGTTGGAGAAGACCATTATCATAGAAGTCAGGTGGAGGAGTAAACATATGCGTTTAATTTTTGGTAACTTCAGTTATTAGGGTAGAAGGTTAGAAGTCTGTCGTGTTGTTATATATTGTGTTTTTATTATCCGTCATTTATTTTATTACTTTTATTGTCACTATGTATTGTCATTTGTTGTCCATTCTAGTCATTTCATATCTAGTATTTTCTACTTTTGGGGATGATTTTATGATGAGGGTTTTCGGAAACAACCTCTCTATCTCTATGAGGTAGTGGTAAGGTCTGAGTACATTTTTTCCTCCCCAGACCCACTTGTGGGATTTTCACTGGGTATGTTGTTGTTGTTGTTGTTGTTGTTGTTTTATTTATGAATCCGTAACACATCTAAGTTTGCTTCCAAATAAGTATCTTCAATGTTGTGGCATGTGCAAACCTGTCATCTGATCTTAAATGCAGTTGGTGCTCTCTGTTTTTATTTATTTCTTTTATTAATTAATTGCGTCCATCTGTTCTACAACTCGAATTCATTTTCTCGTTTTACAATAGGAGTATGATCCTTCTAGATTTATTGTGTCCTACTGTCTGTTGCAGACATCAAATCACCAAGTGATCCGAAGTATATGGAGGCATTTGGTAAGTCCATCTGATCTGTCATTCTAGTGAAGATTCAACTTTTTGTATTTAGGTTGTTAGAGTTCATTTATCACCATCAAATATTGTCCCACTCAGATTCATATTTAACTAGCTGGATATAAACAAGCAGCTTATTGTGTTAAACTTCCTCGGTTTCCTTGCCTATATTTATCTCTTCTATTTTTTACGATTTGCTTGTTGGCTTAAACATGGAAAACAATGAGGTGCCCATCTAAACTTATGTATTGATTTACATATTGGTTATTGGCTATGCCTCATTTATTTGCACTTAATGGAGGTCTTAATCATTCAAATATGATCCATTAAGTCCGTTTGTTTTTTTGGTCTAAATCTTAATCATTAAGTGCATTTTTCTTAATGTAACCACTTAATGGGTTTAATGGATCTGAATGCATTAGGATCTGTAATAAAGTCATAATATAATGAAAATATCTATTTAAAGATTTCTACAATAATGGTAGCTCAATTATTCCATTTATTTACCGCTACCGCCATTGTCCACATTAGCAACTATCACATTGTCATTCACCATTATCAACTACGTACACCACCCACCACCCACCCGTAGCCACAACCACCATCGCTGACTATGATTGATAGAATTCTAAGTAGGGACAATTCATAATGAGTTTATGGGCAACACTAGATGGGTTACCAACACTTCCCAATTGAACTTAAAGAAAACACCAATACTGTAAATGACTCCACAAACGAAGAAGCTGAATTTGAATCCACAAATGTGTAATTTCAAGCGAAAATCAGGGCAAGAAGTTATTGGTCAACTAAGGATTCAATACTAGTCTAGCTAGCCGGACTAGGCTAAAAGGTGAAGCTAAAAAGAGTAATCTCTCATCAATATTCAAGCTACCCTAATCTAGATTAGGAAGCCTTATATATAGTTTAGGCTTGATTTCATTTTAGGCCCAAAAATGACCTTGCAAGACAATGCAAAATAAGCCAAAGACGTCACACTTCTTTAGAGTTTGCTTCGTTGCGACTGCAACAAGGAATTTGTTGTCGCATCCTTGTTCTGTAGACTTGATAGAACTGAGTTAATAGTTTTGGGTTGCGATGCCAGATATGGTTGCATGACCTAGTTTGCGACACCGCATGACCTAGTTTGCGCCGCCGCATAACCCTTGGTTGTCCTTTTCTTCCTTCGACTTATCATCCACATGTTATAGACCTTTTTTTGTTGCTCCTCAAGGGTCTTCAAGGCCTCATTCATAAACATAGCTTGTAGGACTTATAGTTCCTTGGCTCTTAGTGAATGGCCGCTTTTTGATATCGTATCATCTTCCCGCAAGGCATTCGACTAGAAGGAGTGAATGTCAGGCATGCAAAGAAGACTCTGACCATGCGTGGGATCCTTGCATGAATATGGTTGTGCTCGAGAGGCTATGAATCCCTTCTTGGAAAGGATTCATCTTCGAATCCATAAGGCCATTTACAACACCTAAAGGTAGATCACTATATTGTGAACATTATGCTCACATAGCAAGTCAATCTTATAGGCGTTGTCATTGATCTTCTCAAGCACTTTGAATGGACCATCACCCCTTGGTCCAAACTTCCCTTTCCTTAGTTGTTGGAATCTCTCCTTCCTAAAGTGAACCCAAACCCAATTATCGGGTCGGAAGATGATTGTCCTCTTTGCATGGTTTTGCCGAAGTGCTACCTTAGAGTTGTTCTTCTCCATGGCTTCTCTTATCTTAGTATGAATCTTCATTATTTCATTTGTCCTTCGTTTTGCATCTAACTCACAACATCACTAGACAAATGAGTTAGGGTTAAGACAAACAATGGGGTAAAACCATAACACACTTCAAATGGAGTCATGCCAATAGAGGAATGAAGAAACCAATTATATGCAAATTCAATCAAAGGTCTTCTCTTATTTAAAGACTAGAGCTGGACTTCTTTTCCCTTACTCGATTCACAGTTTGATTACACTAAGCCAGAGCCCTTAGAAGTTGGGGCTCCACTAATCATACATAAAAGCATGCTCCCAAGAGTCCTATTGATTGCTTTAGTTTGACCGTATGTTTTCGGATGACAAGAAATAGAGAACATAAGCTTGGAGAGACATAGCTCTTCCAACATGTCATTAGTTTTAGGAATAGGATGCTGATACTCTGTCATGATTTTGTTGACGTTTATATAATCAATGCACATCCTCCCATTGCCATCCTTTTTAGGCGCAAGGATCACTGGTACGACATAAGGATTATGCGTTTCCTTGACTAGAACTTTCTCAAGGAGTTCTTCAACTTGCTTTTGTAGCTCCTTAGTTTATTCGGATTGCCCTATAAGTTGGGTAGTTGGGACTTTGAGATTTTTACACAAAATCAATTTGGTGCTCAATTTCTCTCAAGAGTGGCAATCCCTTGGGAATCTCTTCAAGAAATAGTTCATCATAATCCTGCAAAAGGGGTTGGTCCAATGGTTAAACCTTGGGCAAAAATGCCACAAGGTCACAGGATCGAATCCCCAGGGCCACTGATGTGTTACCCAGTCGTGCGTCAGGGCCCCGTGGAATAATAGTCGAGTCCGCAAAGCGGGCACCGGACACCACGGTTATTAAAAAAAAATAAAAAAAATAAAATAAAAAATAATAATCATGCAAAAGAGAAGACATAATACTGGGCAAAGTGTTAGTGTCTTGGTTAGCATGCTACAATAAGTTCATTTTAAAGAGACACACTAAGAAGCGTTCTTTGTCCACAGGCTCCAAACATTGGCTTCACAACCATACATATCTCTTTTTTTAAAAGCCAAGTTCTCTTTGTCTTGAACAAGCATGGTCTCCTTATCTCCCTTTTCAGCCTTTTCCACCATTGTTCCTTCCCAAAGTCCCTTCATGATCGAGTAATCTTCACTCACTTGATAAGTAGTCAATGGTGCAAGGGAGTGTTTTCATCCTTAAAATACAAAGGAGTATTTTGTTGGACCTTCCATGATTTTGGACATCCCTATCATATTCCCATGGTCTACCAAACAACATGTGACATGCTAGCATAGGCACAATATCACAAAGAGCTTCATCTTGATATTTGCTGATGCCAAGCTTGATATTTACATGCTTGCTTACCTTTATTTCACCACTCTCGTTGAGCCATTAAAGCTCATAGGGACTAGGGTTCTTCTCTGTAGAAGTTGCTTATGTTCCACCAAGGTATTGGTCACCACATTCGGACAACTCCCACTATGAATGATTTAAGACACATACTTTCACCATGACCTTGCATCTAGCATGGAATAGGTTCTATCTTTGATCATCTTCTTTAGCAATAGCCCCCATGATTCGTCTCATGATGCAAGAAAGATTCACATTCTCCTCTTATTGCTCATTATTGAGTTCTAAAGGATCTCTTCCATAAGAAGGAAAATTCAGATTTTCCTCCAACTTCTGGTCATAAGACAAGCCTTGGAAACAACTTTTGGCAGAAATGCAAGGTAAGACTGCGTACAATGGACTCTTGTGGTCGGGCCTTTCCCCGGACCTTGCGCATAATGGGAGCTTAAGTGCATTGGGCTTGCCCTTTTTTCTGGTCATCACCCTCTGAGGGATCTACATCATCCTCACTCTTAGGATCCATCTTCCTCTCTCCACATCACACTCCTCAACTGTATGATATCCATCATGGAAGGCCATAATTAATCTCCTATTGGGACATTTACTTGCAATGTGTCCTTTTCCTTGACAGTTATAATATTGAATAGTAGGAGACAAGTAAAGTTGGGTTATGTTTGATTACCTCCTTTGGCGTTGATGTCCCCTTTTGCTTTATAGTCGGTCTGAGCTTGAGTAGCTTGATCACTACCTTTGGAGTGCTCCCGAGTGGATAAAGATTTCCATTTGTCATTACATTTGTACCAAGAAGAAGTTGAAGTACTCTTTGCCTTGTAACTTCTCTCATCTTTTAAGTCCTTCTCAACCTTAGAAGCATCATGAAAAGCTTCTATAGTGTTGGACCCTCATAGGTTTGGAGGTGTCATGTCTCAAGTTGGCTCAATACAAAACTAACAGAAGGACCCAAGAAATGATCAATGTGTTAAAACGAGAAAAGCTAATAGGAATTAGCATAAAATGAAAAATCTGACACAAGAACGAATCAACAACCAAGTAAGGCCAATTATTAGTGTTAATTTGCTATAAGGATCAAGGAAGTGGATTGAAACTGAAAGCAAAGAAACAATGAACATTAAACTTGAGATTCATCGGAGTAGATGAAGTTTGCCATGGGGCAAGTGCTGATGAGGTCTGGCTGGTACCCCAAGGGGTTGTTGCGACCACAACCCTCTTTTGCAAACTCCACACTTTTGGCAATCTTTTTGCCTTGAGTTTGCAGTCCTTGATGCGGCAGCTGCAAACTTAGTTTGCAACCTCACGAACGTGATGCAAGCTGTCAGCTTTCTGTTGCAATCATAGACTCCGATTTTTGTGCACTTTTTGACTTCTGTACTTAATTCCCTTCTAGAATTTGCCTTTTTGGCTATATTACTATTGTACTAACACGCACACTTTTCCTTCACTTCCCTTTTGGATCAAACAGCACTTTCTGAACTTTCTTCTCCTTCAAGTTATGAAGATCACCAAGAACAACTATGAACTTCAAAAACTTCACCTTTCCAATTTCAACACTGACCTCCACCGAATTTAGATTTGAACTCCTTTTGATCGGGAGAATAAACCCTAATACAGTTGAACCTTCAATTTAATCCAGATCTTCAATCCCACTTATTTTTCAAGGTCTCCAACAATGGGAAACCTTCAATTCTATTCCAAACAAGATGAACTTTCAGATTTAAACTCAATTAAAAGTAGGATATCCAGATCTAGTGTTAGAAACACAATTCAAACATGAATTGAACTATTGTTCCCAAAATTTGATTTTTATTTTCAAATTAACAAGGTAAGGATTAAGAATGATAGAAACAACTCTTTAGCCTAAGCTCTGATACCAATTGATAGGACACTAAGTAGGAAACTAAAGAAAATGATAAGGGAAAGAAATATTCAAAACATAGAAGCGAGACAATTAATGATGAGTTTATGGGTTACGTTGGATGTTTTTGTTTAAAAAAAAAACTGTAAGTTTGTATTCTTCAGCATTAAGGATATACTGGCCATTAGGAAAAAGTCAGATTATAGACTCCCTATCAGATCTATAATTTGTTCGGTATCTTCTGTACATAGTTGTTTACACCAAAAACGTAAAGAAACAATTTTATGGGCTACACTGGATATGTTACCAATATCTCCTAATTGAACTCAATCAAAACACCAATAGTATAAATGATTCCACAGACAGAGAAAACTCAATTTGAATCTACAAATAAGTGATCTCAACTGAAAATCAAGGCAAGAAGTTATTGATTAACTAAAGGAACTACCACTATATTAGCTAGCTAGCACTAAATGGTTCCATCGATTCGTGTTCCGCTTCCAAAGTCAGTCGTCTACAGTTCACACTTGGCAAAAGTCAAAAGAGTGATCTCTCATCAATATTCAAGCTACCATACTCTAGATTAGGAAGTCCCTATTTATAGTTTAGGCTTGATTTTTAAGGCCCAAAAATATTTTACTTTATTTTTGGATGAAAAATATTAAAAATATTTTATTTAATTGTATTGTATCATAAAACTAAATTCAATACCCAATGCGAGATTTGACTTTCAAATTGAAATTTGATCCCGATTCCAAATTAATCATAGGACCCAACATCTAATGGGACCCGACATACAACCTTCGACTCGGAATTCAGTCTCCACACTTGAATTGAGAGGGTG